>JAANSO010000991.1:0-20665 GCA_036507315.1 Lepidocyrtus fimetarius | reverse complement strand
GAAGGGATTCATAGTCTTCCTTCATTGCATCGTATTGCTGGAAAAAGGCTTCCGGATCCACTACTCCGGAACGAGTTAAACTTCCTATAAAGAAAATTATGGATGAGGATTAGACTATTTTTAAACTTGTAAAATGCTTTCCCTTTTTACAAATTTTGCCAATTTTCATAAGATTTTTATGATAAAAAAAGGCTATTTTTCTTGTTACTTTACCTCCATCCATTTCGAAAGGTTTTTTAAAGATGAGAATGGGTTGGTTTGCCAAATATTTTTATCGCTAAACCAAATCAGCTCTTTCTTCCTTTTATAGGTTTAAATTCCTAATTTTGGCTTTGCTTTTTGGCTCCATGCCTTCATCCGTTTAAAGTCCTTTCCTTCCTCAATTTACATTTCATTCAATGTTTTTTTGTTTGTTGGTGATTTTTGAGGCAAGTCTACTTCAAAACGTGCTTGGGAAACTTTTCCTTTGTTACACTGATTTAGTTTCTTTTATGTAGAATATTCTGAAAAGACAAAAAATATTAAATTGAGTATAATTTGGGTTGAAAGACATTACGTATTCCGCAGAAAAATTGGATAACAATAGAATAATAAATTTATGTTTATTATTCTAGAAAATTTTGCATTTAAGCAGAAATGTAAAAATAAGTGATGAAATCATAATCAATAAAATAATTTTATTGGAAGAGCATAATAATGTCACTGCTGCATAATATACGCTAAAAGCTATAAAATAGCATGCAAGTAATTAAGTTACGTGAATGTAGATAAATATTGATGATCTATTCTTTTGGTTATCATTATTTTCATCGTGAATCATTCTTTTAGTTTTCTTCATAGACAAAACATTTATACTCAATATTTGCAAACATAAGCATTCTGTACTATTCGCAATTTTAACTGTCAATTAGATAATGCGCCTTATCAACCGCGTTATCTCATCCATTCCTTTTTTCATGTCATTTGGCACTTGAGAGAGACTTTATTTGCGTGACATTTTGACATATTTTATGCAATCATAAAAACTGCTTAAAATGGTAAGCCCTATTACCACAGCTTTGTTATCATCATCCATCATCGTTATATTTTATTATTAGATCCTATTATGTGTGGGATGAAAATGATGATATGCATAACAAATGTAAATGCTAAAGTGGATGCAACTGAATTATAAATGAGAGGAGAGAGTTGAAAAGGCATATTTTCTATCCCATTTCCCCGCTCTCAGGGGACTTTTTGCATGCTTTCATTTCACAAGTTCACTAAAATAAAAGAAGGAACAGGAAGAAAAGAAGCCTTAGCAATGCACTTTCACATTACATAATAATAAAGTGGGAAATGAAGTGCATTATGCAGCGGAAAAGCGCAAATGGTTTCTTTCCTTTTGATGTGGGCAGTTTTGGGTTTTTATAGGGCCGTTGTTGGTGGATAGTGGGTGGTAAAGAGGTTATGCAATGTATGTATAAAAATACTATTCCGTTTCATCTTGCTTGTTGATCTGTTTTTGAATGTTTGTGTTGATGCTGACAATGATTATGAATTTAATAAAAAATTGAAAGGGATGTGCTGGCAACCTGTGGGAAATTGTTGATGTCTCTGGGAATGTGAAAATTGCAAATTGTTCTCTTCCTGTTTCTCCATTTCCGGTAGTTTTTGTGAGGAAAGAAGTGAGCCGTGTCGCGGTTGCTGGTGGTGGCAGTGGCTTTGAAAATGGACTATTCTGTGGTGTTCCTAAATATGCAATAGGTATACACATGTGCCTTTAGCCTCACTCAAACAACCACATGAACAGTGCAAAATGCACATTCATTGCAATGCCAAAAGATTTCAATTTTTTCTTTTATAATGCAAAAAAATGAAATAAAGAAAAATGGATTGCAATTTGCAGCCAGAATATTGTGCAATGTATTGAATTGGCAGATAATATCTTGTATATTGTTATGCAAATTTGATACCTAAACCTAACAGGATACAATAGCAAAATAATAAAATAACGTGTGGAAAAAAGTTCTAAAAATGGATTTGGAAGACATGGTTTTAGTATATTGATAATGTCAGGTGTATTAACTTTGGTATTATGCAATTGCAGTAACTTCTTTATGTAATTTTGAGTTATATTGATTTAAAAGACTTACCTCTTTTAATTGATGATAATCCAAAAACTGTCGGTGGGAATTTACTTTTGTAACCGATTCTGCTACATTAAATTGTCACTTTCTTAATAAATGTTTGATAACTTTTGGCAAAAATAGTAATTTTGGCACTTGTCAGGCCTTTTCCAAATATCGTATGAATCCTTTAAATATTTTGAAGCCAGTTTCTTTGCAGGTTAACATTCAAATTTGCTACAAAACACAATCCAAATTAATAACTGGAGAAACCTTGTTTCCACTTTCGCTGTTCTTAGTCAATTCCGAAAGAAATCGAAACATTGACTGATTCTCTAACACAACTGCATTTACATTTAAGAACTTTTTTACCAAAGAAGGTTCCCTATTTCTCCTTGCCATTTAAGTTGGAGAATGAAATTGATCACATTTAGGGGCTTAGAGAATGCATCATCGCCATAAATTTATATTGCTCGTTCCATCTTCAGTTACAGGAGCTGGAGCACCGCAAGCAAATTAAAGTTAATGTGGTTACACGAACCAGACACTCTTCTTCACAGTTTCCAAATAAAATTGGACGAAGTGAAAATGAAATTCGTTTCAGCAAATCTCCTTTTCGTATAAACTGGGAAGGAGCTAAAGTAGATTTAAAAGATTTCTTTTCCAGCAAAGTGTTCCCCACGTTATTACCACCACTGCCAAACACAAAAATTTAAAGTCTATTCGTCTTAAGCTCTATAGATATATCGTCTCCTCTCCGTTTACTTTAATAATAGTCGTTCTCGTACTCCTCTTAAGATAAATAGGATTCCATTCAATCAACTTTCAATTTTTTAAATCTAAATCTAAACACGATCTCACTTTCTTTCTCATTTTTTAGAGTTTTCTATTTATTTTAGCGAGAAAGAGAGAAAGATCATCACGAGACGAGGTTGTATGTTGTTGATGGAAAGGAGGATGACGTTGATGTGTGGATCAGATCAGATCAGAGAGGATCCCACTGAAGAAACGATACTGCCCTTCAAATCATTTCCCTTCTTGTTTTTCCTTCACTGTACATATATTATTCGATACGAGGTACGAGATGATACATGCTTTACGCAATGAGAAGAATCATGATGATGATAAAAATAATGATAAACCTATTATGAACCTTACTTTATATGTACATAAAACCTACAGAGCAGAGGCAGTAGTTTCACATGAGAGTGAAATAATGCAAGTACATTTTACAAACTCTCTCACAAAACGCAATTCACAAACCTCATCCTTCTGCTCTTGTTTTCCTTCTAAAAAAAGTAATCTCTCTCTGTACAAACAAGTGCAGCAGGAAAAGAAGACTCTGAGGAGCAGGAGCAGCAGGAGAAACTGAGAAACACCATCCAAGTCAATCGGATGGAAAAAGGATTGAAAGGAAGGGATGCTGCTGGTTCTATTTGGTGTTCATACTATATGACAACGAAGATGATAATGTTGGGAATGGAACATTATTTTATATCCCCACACACAACACACTTTTAGAGACACTAATATCATGAGAAAAAAACCTACACATTTGCCAGAGAGAGTCAGACTCTGAGTGAAACGGAAGAAGGAGAGGAAGAAGCACAAGAGTAATAGTAATGAGATGAGATGAAATGAGAGAAGGAAGAAGGTAACAGCATCACATCAAGAAAAGAAACTCTGTTTCATTTCTTCCATTTAAACTTTATACATGGATGGAGAAGTGAGACGAGAATATAAGGCTTAAAAAGAACATGAGAATGAAGAGAATGATGAGAGCTTGAATGAACACACGGGATGATGAGAAAGAAGAGAAAATTTCTTTTAAAGCCATCGCATTCACAGTTCAAATGTTTTTCCTCCTTTTCATCCGAATACATCCTCCTCTTCAACATTCATTCGGTATCATAAATATTCGATATAAAGATTCTCCTCACACTTTGATTATTTCCATTCACGTACATTTTTGTACCCAGAGTTTTGAAAAAGGGAGAATGACTGCTATTTTGTGATATGTGACGTGCTTTTATATAAAAACGTACTGCAATTTGTGAGAAATGAGTGAGAAGAAGTGTTCCGAATGTGCATAGCGAAGGCTTGTTATGATTATTTTACTATTTTTATGCATTATTCGGTATTCTGTATTACCTATTTCTCTAATATTACATTTTAGGCACCGGGAATAAGAGAACCTGTGAGCTCTGTGGTGGGAGCTGTGTGGCGAGAGTCCTATTGCACTTCTCTCCGTCTCTCTACATTTCAATTCATGTCTGTTTTGTAAAAAGTAAAAAAATGTTAGAATTGGGATGCAGAAGCTGCGATGTTGCTTTATTATGCCATGAGATATTATTATGCATTGGTGCTTTAAGTTTAGCTGATGTACGCTTCGTTTATTGCTCTCCGGTGTGACTTCATTTTACTTGTGTGTGCAGCCACTTGACAGGACGACGTAGAAAATGAGACTCGATTCTCTCTTTAACTCTTTTTCTTGTTGTAGATGATGATGATGATGAATAGAAAGATGAAAGCAGAAGGAAATAATAACAAGAAATGAAAGGTTTGCAAAGAGAGTTTCGGTCGGAGTAAAGTGAGATCGAGAAAAATGAATGGGTTTGGTGGGATAGTCATTGTTGACATTTCCTTTGACTTGTGATGGCACTTTCATGTGTGGTCTATGTTAAACTGCAACTCTACATTTATTACAAGAGCGTTTCTTTGTACTTTAAAATTTAAAAGGGTTTTTGAAGTGGGCTGGCTGCTGTAAGAAATGCATGGCCTATGAGGGATACTTGTTTCCTTGCAATTTGCATATAAAGTGACTTCTTTGAAGAACGTCATTGCTCCGCCGTGGCATTTCACAATGATCATCATCATTACTAGCAGCAGCAGGGCAATATCGTTTGAATTAAAATGGAGATATGCATTCCTAAAATAGCTCAAGTTTTTAATAATTCGGAAATTAACAACGCTTCCGTAGGTTTTCTATGAAACTTATCCTTGTAATGTCTATCATGGAATCATGACAGAGAAGATGAAAATGATAATAATATGATATGAACAAAAGATTACAGGGACATTGTTAAGACATAAGAAAATGGGCTAAAGTGGAAGGAAGGCGACTATTAAAAGATTTCAACTGAAAGTTTTGTCTATTTCCCAAAAAATCTCTGCTTTTGCTGCTTTCTAGTAATTTTTCTTATTTTTCTTCTGCATCTGGCTTCTCGAAATGCAAAGAGTCACAGATGACATGACATAATCTTTTTGTGGGGATCGCGGTGAAGGTGGTGGAGATGTGGTGAGCTTCTCTCCGTGAGATAGATTTTCTTGTTGCTGCTGGAAGAATCTGGTGAAAGCTGGAACAAAAGCCTAAAATGGAAAAATAGAAAGATGAAAATAATTTCATTTTTGTACGGAGGAGGTAAAATCACATTTTTCTATTTTAAGGAAAATAAAAACCAGTTTTAGCTGTCTTTAAGTCAAAGGAGCATCTGCTGCTGGAATTTAGAGATAAAGATCACGCATGGGATGGAATTGGCATGGCGGTATGCGATGTAATATAATGAGAAAAAGGTGACGGTTAAATGGAAAGTTCTTTCCTGGAATAATAAAGAACATAAAAGAAGATAACAAAAGCGGGAGTTTACTTGAGAGGAAAATCTGAAAGAAAGCATCTAACATAAAATGAGACATGGCACAAAACCACACTCACATTTCTACATGGAACATCTTGACTTTTACTCACAATTTTTGCTTCCTCTATGGCTTTATCTGTCAATCTGCTGTGTAGATGCTTTTAAACATGTGAGCGATGTAATGTTTTTGGTTTTTTGAAAGGGAATATCAAGAAATGAAATGTAATTTTTCCTTTTGAAGTGCACATCGTGAGAAGAATTTTGTTGTCAGGATGTAAGACAAAGAATAAGGGGAAAGTGAAAGTTTTAGCTGTCTACTTTTGACTTTCCAGTTTTTGAAATGAGATGAGGAAATGTCGACGCAATTTTTAGATGGAAAAACTTTCTCCGTGTGCTCTTCTTTGTTTCAGTATATTATGCCAGTGCAATACGAGCCAGAAAAAGTAAAGCAACGTTTAACGCAGACATTGTTTATGTGCGCACTTCCCTTTTTAGAATTGAGCTGTGAATGCAAAAATACTTTTTAATTTTACTTCTTCTCTCCTGCTTAAAAACTTTCTCTTTTTCATGAAAAGTTTTTGAGGATTCCAAGCGTTTAAGTAAAGTGGATAGGAAAATAGCGCGTAATAATGTTGATGTTTTGTAAAGCTATTGGTATTCTGCTAATGCTAAGCTGCTCTGACTTCTTACGCTTTTCTGAACACAACAAAATATTATGTTTGAATTTTAAATTACATAAAAAAGTATAAAAAGGTGAAAGCAGAAGTCAACCATTTTTCTTTGTCTCTTCCCACAGGATATTGCTTTTANAAAAAAGTATAAAAAGGTGAAAGCAGAAGTCAACCATTTTTCTTTGTCTCTTCCCACAGGATATTGCTTTTATCTTCATAAATGTTCATCTTCAGCCCTCAATGTATTGGAATTGTAGGCTTACATACCCGGTTGGTACATTAAGCAAAATATATCTGAAAAATAAATTTCAAAATCATTATGAAAGTTTTATTTATTTTTTGTCATAACTTATTTTCATAATGTAAACGTAAACTTAATTAGATTTTACAAAAACACAAAAGCATTCCAGAGAATAGCTTTGTTGACGTCATCATAACTTACATTAGAGAATAGAAAAAGGATATATCTTAACATAAAACATACACTACTAGACTAGACAATAAAAAGTTTTGCAATACAAGACTATAATGAAGGGGGAAAAGTAAGTTTTTGGCAAGAAATAGGCACATATAGGAACAAACACAATCTCATCACACCCCAAAACTCTAAAAGTTGTACTATTCTTCATCCGTTTCTAATTTCTATTTAATCTCCCCACAAATTCAGAGAACTAGAGACAAAACAAATTAAGTACAAAAATAAAATTACTCCTAATCTTTCTTCTTTTCTAATTATATGAGAAAATAATCCTCTCTCACTCCTTAATGAAGTGAAGTTCTGTAAGATTATTTCCTGCAGGCAGGGAATGCGGTTGAATATTTTTCACACTTCCATTCACACTACTCCCACTCATTCGCTTTTCATTAAAATTATACTGCGGATGGTGAAAATGCCCTCCTCCTAAGGATCCCACCGGTATTCTCATTCCACCGTACGTTGACATTGTGGTGGCTGCTGAATAGCTATTTGGAGGAACGGCGGGAGTACAAGAATTGTTGAAGGAGTATTCTGCGGTAGCGACATTATTATGGTTGTAAGAAGAGGGACGGTGCAAACGGTAAATATAATTGGATCTTATATCATCAGAATGTGGTGGTAGCTTACTATGCCTAAGAAAAGGGTCAAAATAATAGGCAGAAGAAGGAGAAGAAAAAGAAGAGCCTAAAACTTTCCCTGGAATGCTTGTTAGTTTTGTTGAGGAGGTGAGTAATGGAATGTCTTCTTCGGCTGCATCTGGATCTAGTAGATCGTCGTCTTTTACACCAAGAAATCCCACAATTAGATAAAGAGTTCCGTTCATAAATGTTAAAGTCTAACGAAAAAGAGAAAAATCAAGAGAAAGTTGTAGAAATATTATATATAAAGATTTTTATGAGATTACATCTTAACTTCACTTTCATACGTGCTAGTAATAAAAATTCTATTTTTAGAAATGAAAGGAAAAGTGAAAGCTGGAAGAACCTTGGCAATTCCTACAGTATACAAGCGTGGGCAGTCGTGCTTGCAATTTGGATCGGTATATTCTGACCAGCCTATTAACTCTATTCCCGCTACGATCAAAGCTGTTCCAGCGAGAACGTGGAAGAGAAAGCTCTAAAAGAAATTCGAAACTTTTAAATACTTAAACTAATAAAGTTTAGATTACGTGATGTCTTTTAAAAATATTTTTCCTCACTGTTACTCGATTCGCTTTGCAGTGAATGGCACTTGAGCTTGCCAAAAGATAGAATGTTAAGTACAAAAGAGAAAGAAGGAGGCAGAAACCTACTGTTCCGATGAATACGCTGAGCGTCCAAAGCAGAACATAGGATGCTCCAACTAGGATTAAGCTTATTGCTCCGAATACCTACACAAAAGCGCATGAAAACAAAAAATTTAAACTCATTTTAATGTTTTAGAATTTTTAAAGTAGTGTCCAACTTACGACATTCACCACTTTTACAGCTCCCATAGGAGTGCGCAAGTACGGCAAATTGAAATAAGATTTGTGCATTCCTTTGTGCACTTTTTAATGTTTTTGTCAATATAGATCTCAAAACTTTCTCCCAGTTTTAGTTGGAACTTTTTTAGCAAAAACTCTTTTGCAATGTCACTCATCAACAAATGGACAGTTTACACTGAATAAGTGTATGTGGGAAGTAAAAATTATGAGTAGGAGTAACTCGCTGGTTTGTTAAAAACTCATATGATAAACTTCATTTATCATGTGAAAAATTGATAACACAAACGCACTTTATAAATTATTTTACTTTGTATGTACATCATGCAAGTTGACCGATGTACTATATTTATTTATTTTACTTACTCGTCAAATTTTTTGTTGATAAAAATCCAGTTTGTTTGCTTTCGTTTTTTTATCCAGAGAGCCAATCTCATCATCGCATCGTCGCTGCTTTCATTTCATATTAAAGCATTTAATGAGAATACGATTTATTCCTGAATATAGAATAGTCAAACAGTTCATTAATGAAGGCGAAGGTAATAGCGAAAGAACAAGTCTAGTCCGATTGGTTGGAGAATAAACTGCAAAACATTCACTCAACATGAAAGCATGTATGATTAAGATTTTCTTAAATATTGATACTGCTGCAGACAAAATAATCACTGTCTAGTTTAAGGCTATCTATCATGTCTATCATCATCGCAGAAGTCTATAAAGAAATTCATGAATTTTCATATTTTTCTCTGATTAAATTAATTCTCCAACCATTATAAAGAGAATCGAACGTGGAGAAATGCAGGTTAGGAGGACTCTTTGTAAAGTTTGTAAATAAAGATTTTATGCTCAAAATTCATTTCGCTTGATTTATTTTAAATCTATGGACCAATTCAATTTATTTGTTATTTTGTTGATAGATAATGAATGGGTAATAATCTTGGAATTAAGATTTAAATGTTGTTATCATCTGTTATCGATTGATGCATAGCGAGTTTTATTTTGCTTTTAAGGAGTAACATTAAACCGATTAAATGAATGATACGTTATGAATTGCGATTCATTCATTCAGTCATGAGCGCGTGTTTATATACTTTTCTGAAGATGATTTAGCCAATGTTAATAAAAAGATACTAAAAATATTAAAAACTTAATAATTTCAACTAACTGCATACTATTTTCTTTATTACTTTAAACAACTTATTATCCATAAATGATTTAAAATACATATGTTTGAAGTTATAGTCATTCATCTCTTATTTTTGCGAAAATGTTTTTGTTCTGCATAAAGTACACCTTTTTTCTTGTAGTATATTCTGGTATACTTGCTCTTAACATTTTAATTAATTTAAAAAATCTATTTTAGACACCGTCTAATTCCACATGCTCATATTATGCTAATTTAATTTTTAACAAATATATCAATAAATGACGTTTAAATATATTATTCTACAAAACAATTGCAAAAAACTTAATCTTGTATATGTAATACCTGCATGCATTTTCCTTCTTTCTTTTCGAAGATTCAAAAAATGAGAGTTTTTGGATTTTTTCAACTAAACTGTTAGTATTGTATCATACAATTTGGAATTTATGCTGCAGCCGCAACATCATATCAAATAAGTCTTTTTGCTCACATTTTTGCTAATTTTTACATGGTTAATGAATTGGTAAAGAATGAAAACATTCTTACGCTACGGTTATGATAATAAATTAAATTTTTCGAATGCGAAACTCCTAGTGATTAAGTATTTCTTTGTGTATTGTCTACTTGAATGAATGATCAAAGGCAAATGTGGCATAAATATGTGTAGAAAATTACATTGGTAAAGGTTTGACGAGTGGTTTGGGTGTAGTAAAGTGCAAAAGATATTTCATTTTTTCGCAATTGTTCGTTATAATTCTTAATAATGTGTGTGTTTGCTTCTGCTGTTTTGTAGTTTTTATGTGAAAAGAGGTTTTAGCATCAAATTCATATTTAAATTCATCTTTTTAATAGTCAAAAAACCGTCATCAGAAATCTCATTTACAATTATCGCCAGTAATAATAATAAATTGTTCAAAAGGGTACAATATTTTTTTCTCACAAAAATCACATTTTCCTATTTATTTTTTTACTTAAAGTAATAATCCACGTAAATTTTCTTTAAATATATTTCATATGCAATAATGTCTATATATGATTATATATGAGAGAAATATATGAATTTATACCGTTAGGAAAGTTTTTCATTAAATTAATTGTATAAAATTAAGTTATATTTAATCATGTATTTCTTAAATTTCTTAAAACTGGAAATGGTAAATACGAAAAAGTATATAACTTTTTAATTCTTCCTTTCAGTACATCCTCCAACAAAAACTACAATCGTTGTTTCTAAACAATACATGTTTTTAAATTAATGCTCAAACTTTGGGCCAATTTAGAAATTATAACAAAAAATATAACATGAGGAACAGTATTTTTCACTAATTTTTCTTTAAATTGTATTCATATTTAGACGAACATTTTGAGTTTGGGCAAACATGTAGAAATAACTAAGATTACACGAGGAAGGAAACGACATAGAGAAGCTTCTGCAAAATTTCATTGAAGAAAAACGTACAACTTTTAAGATGCTTATCAAAACCAGTAACAATGATAATAGCAATGGGTTTGATTATCAGCTCGAAGAGAATCGTCTGCAGTTCATCAAGTCCTTCAAATCTGTTTATATAGGCAACATCGGTAGTCGCACGTAATTGCTAGGATGGGTTTTTCAAAATCCTTTTTTGCCGGAAGTCATAAACCTTTCTACAAAAGAAAACCACTTCAGGAGAAACTTTCCCAAGTGTCATGTTTTTGTTTGGATCCTGGGAAATCCCGTTCCAAACTGCTTCTGCAATTTTTGCTGCTGCGTTTGTATTGATCATTGCTGAGTCAGCAAATGGTACCAGGGTTGAGTCTGGAATTAATCCTTCTTCCAATTGTTTGAGACGCTTCCGGTATCTAATTTTGGATGAACAGAAAAAGAGAAAATACAATTTATATTATAAATTTATATAAGTTTGTACGCATATATATTTGATTTTCTATTCAAATTTTTCAGAGCTGAATATACTTACCGGCAATACTCGTTGAAAGTAAGCACGTAACAACGATCTTCAATCGTTGCTACTGAATTCGTATCACGATGTTTGGAAGCAAAAATTTCATCCAACATGTCATCTTTGGTTCGACCAAGTTCCGTATGCTCTGGACGATAGTACCTAAACAAGTACAAAAAATAAAGCGCATTCAATTTCATTCAAAATCTTTTTTAACAATCGGTTAAGTTTAAAAAGCAAACATCAACTAATAATTTACCATAAAAGGGAAAACATCATTTCCCCATCTAGCAGGATTTTCCCATAACGCAGCAATTTTTGCAATGAAAGGTAAATCATTCTTCCTTGGGCCAGATTTTAATAACACACAGTCTCTTGTTCTGATAATATCTCCACCGTCATGTCTCATCGATGGATAACACAGGCGCATGGTGGGTGCATCGTCATTCTAAAAATATTGCATAAAAATATCATTTTAGGTAAACTTCTATCAGTGCACAACATATTTTAAAACAGAAATGAGCAATGTTGTCATTCACCTTAACATAAACCATCGCTTCATACGGTTCTCCCTCAAATCTCCACCCATTGGACCATCTAGGCTGTCTTCTTGAGTTCAGCAAAAGTTGCTGATTCAAAGCACCACTGACAGAAGCTGGGCTGAGTGGCTTCATTCCAGCCCTCTTCTTCAAAGCATTTACGACCATGCTACCAGTCCTAGGAAGACTTCCAGCAGGACCTTTGCTTTCTTGTTGAGCTTGTGGAGAATGAGATACTGACTGGTTGATTGGCCATCATTATGTGATTCCTAGCAAGTTGAGCCATTTGATGAGCTGCTGACTCCCTTGGAACCTCTGCTCCTTTCCCGTTACTAAAGTCCGTAGGGCCAGACATTATGAATGGGCCGGATGCAGTAGATGTTGAAGGGACAGGGGATACACTTCCAAATCTGGCGATTTGATCTGCACTCACAACCCTGTTCAAGTTAGCGATTGCTGTTACTTCTCCATCTGCTGACGCCACCATCAACAAAGGCTTGGGTGAGGGAACCCGAAGTATCACGCTTCTACGATATTGGTACAAATCAGCCGTAGCATCAATAAATGCCTGTGTATTCCTTGGCTTCTCTTTATCTTTTCCTCCTTGTCGTGTCCCGTTCTGAGCGCCTGGAAGGATTCTCACAGATGAATTACTTCGACTAGCGCAAATGCTACTATCACTTTCACTTCTCCTGCTTCCATTATTATTCCCAGATACACCTGGTGCACTGTTTGGGTTACAAAGTAGACTACGTTTTCTTAATAAACGACTTCTACTTCGAGATCCCAGAGGTTGTTGTGAGTTGTGAAGACCCTTTGGTTTTGCACTAAGTCTTGTAAGAATTTTTGACTTGGCTCCCCTACCACCGCCTCTTCCAGCGGATACTTTCTCATGTTGCTGTTGTCTCTGTTTCATTTTATTAACTTTCTTTTTAGCTTCGGTGAAAGCATAGGAGCCCATTGTTGAATGTCTTGCGGTTGCTGCTTTCCCTCCTCTTCCAATTCCAGTCCTACTCAGCCCATTCGCATTGACAGAATTATGATGAATATATTGATGATTTATCCTTTGTCTATTTCCCATGCTAAAATCAAAGGGCTCAACGACAAGTGCACCAACCGCTGTAACGGCATCACTTTGATTGATTAACATCCCACCCAATTTTAACTCATAGTCTGGATCGCGTACTCTTGCGGCTGTCGTAGTTTCTCTGTTGTATGAAGCGGGGAATTGGGCCGGGAGTGAAAGTCTGGATTTGCCATGATGATTGGGCGCGAATAGTTGTTGCTGTTGATTACGAATCTGCTGTGGGGATACATTAACCCCTCTACCGCGTCCAGCACCGCCTAAATTTCCCATTCCAACATAAACTTGTTTTCCCCCATTCACATTGTACACAGCAGTTCTTGCTGAAGATAGCAGGAGGAGATGTACCGTTAGCAAATACGTTGACTCTACCGCCTCCTCCCTTTTTCTGTTGTTGCTGCTGCTGGTGTTGTTGCTCAATCATTCGCATTTTCTTTTGCTGTAATTGAAGTCCGTCGATACATTCATTTAAAGATCTCTTGATTGCCTTTTTAGTTGGCTGCTGCTTTCCATAGTTTCCTTGCTGCTGTTGATATACATGATTTTGAACAGGTTGAAAATCAATCACGTTATTGTTGTAAGTCTTTTTGCTTAAATCTGTAGGTTGTAGATCATTTCCTCCAATTCCTGCAGATATGCTAATGCCAGGAGGTAAATTTGGTAAAGCGTAATTTGCAGGAAAGGCTGTAACTGATGACGAAGTTGTGGTACTTGATGGATACGCATTAGTTGACTGGAAAATATTTTTATTACTTGAAACAGGAGCTGAACGGTTTTGAATTCTGCCCTTCTTTTGATTAGCCCTGAGAAGGCTTCCATTACCCCCATTTGCGTTATTGTGCTTATTGTTCCGGTGAAAATTGTTAATTCCATTATGAGCTAGAGCTACTCTCCTATTTCCAAGTTGCTGCTGTTGTTGAGCACCACCCCCTTGCGGCATTCCCATCATCGCACTACTAGATAGCGCGGAGAAAGGCACCTGCTGAATTTTATTTTGTCCTAAACTGCCCCTTCCAGGCTTCAATGGTGGCATTTGTTTCATATGCATATTTTGCTGCTGATGATGATGGTTTTTGAATTTGAGCTCTGGACATTTGTTTCTGTTTCTCAGGTATATTTGTATTCTCTATCTTATCGTTAATGTTAGCATCTCCTCGACTTATCACAATTACATCTAAATCCGGATTTAACTTCCTCACAGTTTCCATTCGACTATTCGGACTACCACTTTCTTTGATCGTTTTTCCATTTCCTATACCAACTGAATTGGCAGACTGTCGTTTGCCTGATTGTTGTTGTTGCTGCTGCTGCTGTTGTTGATGATTTTTATTGTTGTCTATGATCCCAGCCATACGATTGTTGCTGTTGCTGATATGCTTGGCAATAGTAGTCTTTTGACCACTTCTTGGATCAATCACATGAACAATGTCTTTTTCCTTTGGTTTGATTGGTATAGTATTGCATGAATTATTAGATTTCAGCAAGCCATCACTTTGTGGAGATCTACTTGTCGTGGTTGTCATTGTCGTAGTTGTTGAGGAAGGAGCTGATGTTAGAATTACGGATACAGAGGAATTTAACATGAGTAACGCGGCATTGATTTTGCTTGGTGGTGGCAGAATTGGAGTGATTGTTATATCATCAGGAAGGGAATACTGTTCCGTAAACGTCTTGGCACTCTCAAGCTGCTGCCTGGTTGCTTGAGCATCACCCGTATGATTTGGAATAATTTGCAGGGATTGGGGTGGATCCGCGCCTACCGCTGGAGTTCTACATGTTGGAGGATGTTGAAGATTCGAAGCTTCTTTACGACTCGGACGACTGGCAGTGACTGATACTAAGGCAGGGCTAGTGGTTTGACGCTGGTTGGAGGAGAATTTGGGCTGTTTAGCACCCGCCTCCGGAACCTGTGAACCGCTGGAAAGAGAGGGCCGCTGCTGCAGCGGCAGCTGCTTGGTGTTGCTGCTGGTAGAGTTGCTGCTCAGCCGAGAGGAGTCCGTAGGGCATGGGCATGCTGGCTGGGACGACCGATTGGGAAGAGGAGAAGGCCCAGCATGTCCTGCAATTATCAAATTTACATAGCCTATATGTGCTTAAGAGTCTTTGGGAACCAGCTCAATAACCTTCCTTAAATTTATTTAAAGCCAGAAGCGTTCAAAGCAAAATCAAAACAATACAAGTTGGAGAAAATAAAGTTTTTCAGCAATCGTCAAAAAGGGTGAAAAAGAAAACTCAAAAAATTGAGGATCCAAAATAAAATTAGTATAAACAATTGAAATAGAAAATGAAAATGAAAAAACCAATACAACAAAAAATACCCTTTTCTCGAAATAGAAAGTTCTTTACAGCAGAAAATTAAAAGAAAGTGCTTTCACTACAGAAAAATACGATTATTTTTTGACTATCTCTCAAGTATAAAAAGCCATTTAATAACTTACGTTAGGGCTGGAGATAACCGTTTTTTATATCAGGAATTGCAGCACAGTAAAAGTAAAGCAGAAAGCACAAAAAAATTGTTTTTGTTTAAGAAAAACTGTTTAAGTATTTTTAAAAATAAACTCTCGAAAACGTATTAATTTTTTTCTCACTACAAAACAACAGGAGAAAAAAAGAAATGGAGAGTTTGTAACAAGGTAAATACTGACCAACCTGGTGCTGGTGGAGGATGAATGGAATGATGTTGAGGTGAAGCCATGTAATAGCTTGCTGGAAGGCCCGCAGCAGCGGCGGCGGCTGCCGCTGCTGCAACCGCACTTGGTCCTTGAGACGCTGGGCCACCCGCTGCCACAGCCGCTTGTTGCTGGTAAAACGCTGCTGCGGCTGCGGCGGCCGCTGCTGAGGGATGATGCGCTGCGGAAGAAAGGGGTAACGCTCGAGCTTGATTAGCGGCAAGGGCTCCCAGCCCTGGTGTTGGATTTGGGGTTAGCGGTGGAGTATTAAAATGGTGTCATGAAATAACTTTGCGATGGTTGGGGTGTTGAAGGTGGACACAGAAATGAGTTTGGAAAGGGGGACTGCGTTCTGTTTGGAATAGAAAAAAGAACAACGAGATAAGTAGTGTTAAAGTTTAATCTCTCGCTCGAGCTAGCGCAAAGAGTAAAATGTAACTAAACTTGTGCGTCTGTTATTACACCTTTACAAATAATAATAAAAGCTGTGATTTCAGATTTTCGTTGAATATGAGTATGACGATGATCAAGCTCTCGCTATCTTTATCTCAAAACGTTGTACGCTTGTACGTCATCCCATCTATACTAATGCGTTCGATCTTTCCTGCTAATACATTACCATTTCTTTCTACACCAATCACCCTTGCGTAATACTACTGCTCGCTCACTGTTCAGCCAAGGTCACAGATTTAGTTTTTACAAGTAGAAAGTATTCCAATTCCAAACCAAATACTTCTTTATTTAGCCAGTGTCCGACCTCTTTTCTGCCTGTCCCTCACACTAACTTTTTCTTTTCACTTTTAATACTGTAACTTCTAATGCCAAAAGCCTCATTCGGAAGAGTTAACCTTTGCTATATAGCTATTGTCAACCTTTCATTGACAAATTACAAGTTGAAAATATATCTGATTCGTTTGCGGAAAGTGCAAAATCAGGAATTTCCACAAAAGAATAAAAACTACTAGGTATGTTCTAGCCGTTTCAGAACGGACTTGTAGCTTTAAACTACATGGTAGTTTCCTACGCTTGACCATGACTTTTAAATCGATACATTTTTGTGTAAATTTTTAAATCAACTAGGAAGTAAGAATTTCCAATTTTAGAAGGTGAAAGTATTTAAGCCTTAATTAGCCAATTTGACTTGAAAAAAATCAAACTAGTAATTAAACCTAGTTTCTAAGTTAAAAAGTACCTAGTTTAAAACTACTCTTTTTTATTTGGAAATAATGAACGAAACAAAAAGAAATCAAAGTTAAATGCAAATTGGCTAACCTGTAATTTTCCGTAGGAACGATAGGGTATTTGGTTGGAGCAAATGGGGAATGCTGAGGTCCATAATTAGTCGCGGAATAAAACAATCCACTGGAAGACGGAGCACCGGGAATTTGTTGAGAGGATCCTCCACCAATAGTAATACTCCCTCCGGGTGTGACTGAATGAAGGGGGTGATGATGGGCAGACATGGACAAGCTACTACTTCCACCACTTTGAGACCCATGAATTGAAGAACCAATGCTAGATGATTGATGGTGATGATGATGCTGCTGCGAATGCATTGCATCTGACGGTGAAAGTAGCGGAGTTCCAGTGCTACTCGCATAACCACTTCCTGTACTTGAGTAAGTTGAAGGAACATTTCTGGAAAGTGAAGGTGAAGAGGAGGAAGAAGTGGTCGACTTGTAAGGCTGATGAAGGATTGTCCCTGCAGAAGTTGCTATTCCCGAAGACCTCTCCGACTTGCTACTCGAGGATTTCTGAGACTTTGAACTGCTCCCACCACTGGCCTTGGTAGAGGAATGGTGGTGATGGTGATGTTGCTCACGTTCTCCTCGATCTCGCTTCGAGTCCGTTGTCGTAAACGCAGAGGAAGGAGGGTGAGTCTGATATGTTACCTTCAAGTCTGGTGGAAGCCGTACAGTCTCTGGTAGAATTCCAGCGGGGACTGATGACGTGGAGCACTGTTTGTGGGGTTCTATAAGTGGCCCAGCTGGTTGGTATACTGTTCCAGATGCACCTACAACAATAAAATAGTTTCTCAATAATACGTGGGGTGAAGTGATACACCTTTACTTTCCCTACTGGATGACGCCATCGTCTCCAAATAATGATAATTTACAACAAAAACAGTTCATCTCATATAACAACAGCATGACTAGCTTTTAATGACTCAGCCACTCATCCATCTTTTTCATCTTTTTAATCCATGGCTTTCGTTTTGTCAACTATCATGTCACAATATGAGTCAACCAAAGACATTTTTATATCTCCCGAGTCCAAATCACTCATGAAATAATATTTTCCAACCACATATTCAGACTGTAAAAAGCTTCTCTTACAGTTTCTAAACATTTCTATTTTAGTTTCCTGTCATTAGTAGTCTAACTAGACATAAGATATTTCCCCATACGATTTTTCAATTACCGAAGAAAGAAAACGATGTCATAATCATCAGACAGAACATTAAGACCATCAACTGCTCTCACTCATCATCTTACACTATTGCAAGTTTGTTTTGCATGCTTAATTTAAAGGAAAACACTATGCTAATAACAGGATGACAAAACCATCTTTTCAGCTTACCACTGTAGAAGCAGCGCAACTTTTCTCGTAGAAGTATACCACAACTGCTCAGTTTCACAAAACAACTTGCCACAAATAATCCTTGTCGCCTTTTCTTAAGTTATTTCATCATCATCGTCATCATAGCAAAAAAGCCACCCCTTTCCATGGTGGTACTTCTTCAACAAGGATCCAAGAAAAAAGCAAAACAACAGTTTCTCTGTTTTTCTCTTACTTTTTCTATGCTTTTATGCGGCATATTTTTCGCCTAATTTTTCCTAATACGTGGCAACAAGCAAAATGGAGTTATTGTAGTGATGAGGAAGGTGTAGATGGTAGAGAAGCGAGTGAGAGCAAAAAGCAGCAACCCGTTCACGTAAAGATTTCCCCATCCCACTACCACCCAATTTCCTAAGCAACATCCATCATCGAGAAACCTACTTGTTTCTTGTTTGTTGGATGCCTACTCTCACTCTGTCTCCTCTTTCGCTGCTTCTGTTGGCCTAACTACCATTGCTTTCATGCGCCACAAAAAAACCGATCGCTTCTTCTTTACAAAAGCAACCTTCCTTTTTTCACCAAACTTTCCACAGAATGACTCGACACAAAACAAGTGAAGGAAGAGGCAGCCATCCAACCACAAAAATATTCGTATAATTCTGCCTGCGCTTAAAACCCCAAAAAAAGCTTAGAAAATGATAAAAATTCAAAAGAACGATTGTATACGTGGTATTCCCATATATTTCTTACATAGAGAAAAGCAATAATACTGAAGGAAACTGACGAATTAGATTTGGTTTATTTTCTTTAAGGAAAACATAAAATTGAGGTTTATCATGAGAAGAACTCTGTACATGCCCTAATGTAGATATATGTTTCTGTTCCTACTGTATACCTCAATACAATTTATCCATAGTCGTCTTTTTAAATATGCCTAAATTAATGCCTCTAATTATTTGCTGAAATTACTCAATCCATTCCTAAACTTTCCTCACGTTAGAAGCAATCGGGAGAAAGGAAAGGGAAATATTAAGTGAAAGCTTTTCAATAAAACCATTTATATGCATGTTTATTTATCATTTTTTCTTAAAAAAGAAAGTCGCTTTCTGAATTTCTGTAAAACACCCCTGTTATTGCCATTTCAAATTAGAAAGAATATAGGTATTATACAAAATAAAGTTCTTACCATATAGTGCAACAGGTGTTGAAGATTTCTCTTTGGCTTGATAATTTGCACTTTTGTGGTGTTTTGAACTAGAGGATGACATGGAATGATGATGTTGACTAACTTGTCCTTGATGGGTTTGCTTAGTGGAATCCTGTAAAACAAAAATAAAAAGTCGCTGTTTAAGGTAAAGGTTATCTACTATATTATGCGCGAAAACTAATACTAAAAAAGTAAAGCAAAGCATTGGATTAATTCATTCTGTCTTCAGCATTTCTTTAAAGTTTAGCAATAATCAAGTAGAAATTATTACTTTTAAGTCAGAAATGGCTTAAATAATATACGAACATTTTTTTAAAATCAGATTAAGGCCAATGAAAAAACAAACAAATTTTCAAATCGTCTGTATGTCATTTGTTTCATTTTCCTTTTTAAGAGTTACAATTGAGAAGGGACTTTAGCAAGAGTTCATTTCGTTGACTCATACACTAAAAAGATTCGTGATCATAAATGTCGTTTGTTTCCTTCAACTATAACAACAACCACCACATCATCACTCCTTTCTTTCCCTTCCCTAGTCCTTGGCATCATCATATCATATCAAAAACTACAATCATTTTCATAATGCCTATTTCCTGTCGCATGCTGTAGTCTCAAAGAACCCCCACAAAGAAAATAAGTTTTTGGTATAGTAGTTTAATATTTTACGAGTATATCGCATTTACAACCCATCTAATATCATTTCCGTCGTTTTCAATTCAGGCATCATATTATTGTCGATAAAAAAGTTATCTCCCGTTTTTAGTTTTCCATTTCCTCATAAAAAACTCTGGACTATTACACCTTCCAAGCAGGCGCGGCGGAGCGCACTTTTGTCAGGGGGGTATGATTTTCAAAGACTATATTTGAAAGTTGTAATATCATATTGTTTTTCAAATTTAGCCTAATTTGACACATTGAAAGATTTAATACTAGCCATAAAATAGTCATTATATGACAAGAAAAACAAATTACGGCCGAAGGCCGCTAAAAATTTTCCTAGATAATGGTAAAAATAGCGCAAAGTATCAATTATTTGAGCAAATACCAAAATATTGGCTAATTTTTATGCTAGTTGTCACAACGAAATGTGTTTTTTCCAAAAAAAAAATGATCCAAAATATGGGGGGAAATTCACAAAAATTGGGCAATGCGGCCGAAGGCCGCGAGAA
>JAANSO010000990.1:0-20678 GCA_036507315.1 Lepidocyrtus fimetarius | reverse complement strand
ATTCTTTGTCTACAAGCTATTTCCGTTCGAATGATATGCTACTTGCCATATGTTCCAATTTAAGATTTTCTAACGGTCACTTCTAACGGAGTAACCGTTAGTCCATAATTGCTGAAAAACTATACAGCAAACCACGAGGTTTCAATCTACATGTCTGCCAAATTTCGGCAAAATCCGTTAAGGCATTTTTGACTTTTCGTGGAAACAGACGGACGGACGGACGGACGGACGGACAGACAGACTAACATACCGATCTCATGACTAGCTTTTTAAGCTAGTAATAAGAAATAAATGAGACAGAGTAAAGCAATGCTATTAAAAGTAATATTCATCATAGTTAAATAAGTTTTTGTTTTAAATGGATTTTCATTTATACTCTCAACATGGTTTGATTTTCTGCATTTAAATAATAATTCATACTCGTTTGCAATAATTTATACTCGTCAAATTATTTTACATTTTTTTAAATGGCAGGCAATCTATTGCAATGATTTTTATTTCACAAATAATCCATATATATAAACGCCTTATTCTGTGTGTCTGTCATTCCGTCACGGAAATAAACCTCAGAGTTTATTTTTATTGTGTCCTAAGCTAAATTGGGTGCCTGAGAATCGTTTTGCACCGTATTGGCTGTCCCCGCACCCCATATATGGTTGTATATTGGTTTTAAAAACAAAGGTACAATGAATGGCAAAAAATATAAAAAATCAGATGCGATAATATATTGTTGCTATGGTACCTAACGTGTAGCAGGTACCCAACTTCAGACAGTTGTGCATGTGCAAAACATAAAATAGGCGACTTTCTTACCTATATTGTTTCAAATACCACATATGTACACACACAAAGACCGGTATATTAAAGAAATAAACCTGACCTCGATTAAATGAGTAATGACCTTTCAATGCAATGTTCTGAAGTAATGCATTGCAAGCGCGTTTTTCCACTAACATCAATAATCAAGTAAATCTAGAATCCCGGCGCGGCAGAGTCGGGCCAACCCTAGTGTTTAAATATTTAATAGGATTTTTCCAAGTTAAATCATTAAATGCTATTGAACAAGTTTAGAAATATATAAGACACAAGGAAGCAATACTATTTGCGAAAAAATCCAATAAAGTCAAGTAAGTATTTCTTTTATACTGTCTAACCGGACCGAAATAATACCCAATTGGTTTACAAGACCTTAACTCCAGCCGTTCCGCTTTCTTAATCAAGCAATCTCTCCAATACAATTTAAACAACTCACCGTTCTTATTGGGAATACTTGCTAGGTTCACCAGTATGTAAATTATTACAAAAACCGTTAGAAATATGCAGAGAATAGAAAAATAGAAAATATTTGGCAACTTTCCTTTCAGAGTAATTGTCAAAGTTGCGGATATGACACAGAGTAAATTTCCTGCGTAGATTAAGGAAATGACGAATAAATAAGTTGTTTCCATTCCCGTTCTTAACATAATTTGGGTGTATCTGTAGAGACGGTATAGTTTTAACCAGGTAAGGCTTTTCTTTTTTAGGCAAAGAATCAACGCAAAGTTGTGGATTGCCCACATGAATATCACGCAGATTAGTATCATATGCATACAAACTGAACATCCAAACCCAATAAGCAATCCAGTAAGTCCAACGGAACAGGCTTTAATTAAAACTTTTGGAATTGAAAAGTGTAAGAAGTTGGCTACGCAGGTAATTGTTAACTGAAATGGATCGTAGTCCCGTAGAATTGGCAAAAATCCTAATGGAATTGTAAATGAAAGGATTGCGGAAATGTTAAGCCAGTAAATTATTTTTTCAACTTTTTCCATATGTTTTTCAACAATTTTTCTCTTTTGGGGCAATTGATTCCTTTTAAAGGTTTTTATTATGTCTGGCAATCTAGACGCGAATTCTTGATAGTTGTCTTCCAAGGTTTTGAGCGCCGTTAAGGAAATTATTGTTATTTTAGTTAGTAAACAGTAGAAGCCAAGGTGTTCAAATGAGAGGTTTGTGGATTTTTGGAAATTGCTGAAAGCCCATTTTGTCCGCCAGGTGGAGAAAAGCATGAGGAGTGTGAGGAGAATAGAGCAGCCTTTGTAAGTCAAGTTTCTCCAGTTTATTCTTTTCCCTGGAATTTTCCAGATTTCCCTGGAGGTGGGTTCCCAATTTAGCCCGGATTTGTCTTTGTGGATTATTGGAAAGGAAAATATTTTCTCCAGGAAGATTTGAGCAGTTATGCACCCTTCAATTATGCCCATTTTTATTATTTTTATTTTAAATATGACAGTTTAGAAAATTATTTGAAGAAAGCTAGATTTAGATTGTTAGATTTTATATTAAAAGTTGAAGAAAACTATCATTGAAGATAATCATGGATTATTCTGGAATTGCCCACAAGAAAAATCTATACGATTAAGAAAACCGATTACAAAAAGGAATTATTCCCGTTGTAATAAGCTTTTCGTTTATGCAACGTTCTTAAAATTATTTTGAGAAAACTTTCTTGCTTTGACTCGATTTTTACAAGCAAATCAAACAATTAGCAATAATAAATAGAATTCGTTAAAATTATTTAATTCATTATTATTGACACTGGAATAGCGCTAAATAAGGCAGAGTGAAGCAATACTATTCAAAACGGAATCCATTAAAGTCAAGTAAGTTCTTCTTTTAAAAGGTCTAAAGGAACCGAAGCAATACCCAAAAGTCTTACAAGCCCGTAACTCCAACCGCTCAGCTTTCCTTCCCAGGTGAACCTTCCAGTACAGCTTGAACGCCTCTCCGTTTTTATTCGGAATGCTTGCCAGTGTCACCAAAGCGTAGATTAGTACAAGAATGATTATAAATATTGAGACAATGCAGAAGTAAAGAATGACTGGTAACTTTCCTTTGAATTTAATCGTCAGTGTTCCGGTGATGATGCACAAGAAAACTCCAACGTAGACTAGGGCAAGGACAAACAAGTAAGTTATTTCCATTGAAATTGTTAGCAAAATTTGGATTATTCTGTAGAGATGAGATAGTTTCTGGAATTTAATTGGATTTTGATTGCTTTTCTGAAATTGACAAAGTGCCAAAACTGATTTGTGAATGGACCACATGAAAACAATGAAAATTTGGACGAGGTAGATCACAACGCTGGATCCGAAAAATGAGAGAAATCCTAATATCGCCCCGGAGAGGATTTTTATCACGAGGTTCAACAATGATTGGTTATTTAAAGAAAGGCTTAAAAATTTACATAACCAATGCATTGTTAATTGAGGTGGATCGTAGTCCCGCAATAATGGAAAAAAGGTTACTGGAACGGTAAATGAAAGGACAAAGACTGCACTGGCTCCGTAAATGAAAACATTTACGAATTTTGAAGAGCGTTTTTTACGGAAATTTTTGTTTTTGTATATTTTCGATGTTTTGATTGCCTCAGGGAATCCAAACGCAAACTCGTCTGCGTTATCTTCCATTGTCTTCAGTGCGGATAAGCAAATTACGGTGGTTGTACATAGCAGAAAATAGAAGCCTAATTGTTCCATCAAAAAATAGCTGGATTGATTTTTTTGGTACTCTCGAAAAACCGAAATTGCCCCAGGAAATGAAAAAATCATTAGGAAACGGACGAGAAATGTGCCAGTTTTGTAAATCACGTTGTCCCAGTTTATTTTTATTTTTTGGTTTGGAGATTTTACAAAGATTTTTCGCGATTTTGCAATACATTTTAGTCCGGATTGGTCGAGATGGATTATTGGAAAGGAGAATATTTTTCCGAGGAGGATTTGCACACCTACGCAGCCTTCTGTTAGCCCCATTCTTGATCAAATTAGGACGGAGAATAACTAACGCTCGTTCTTGCAACGGGTGTTCTCGACTGTTTTTTGTGGGTTTCGTAATATCTAATTTAAGTAACCAATCAGCATGTAACTTGGAACCATGCGGAAAAATGTCTAAATTGATTTTATTACTTCTTCGTAGAGTAAGTCATAAGGTCAATGTGTTAGTCTGTCTGTCTGTCGGTGGACACGAGAACGAGCATAGTCGCAAAAAATTAAATAGCAATAATATATTGGAATGCTAACAGTATTAAACAGAAAAAAAGTAAAAATTTGCATTTAATTCTGTTTTTTCAAGTTTCCAGCAATAGTCTAAGCAGGCTTGCTGACTTTTATTCTATTACGAGTTTTGACATTTTAATAGTTGTTTTAAAAAATTAAACATGAATTCAATTAAATAAAATAATTTGGTTTTTAATGTGCATTTAAAACGGAGTTTATTAAACATTTCAATTATAAGTTACCTAATTACAGGAAATAACTAAACAAGACATAGTAAAGCAATGCTACTCAAAATGGAATCCATCATAGTTAAATAAGTTTTTCTTTTAAATGATCTGAAAGGACCGAAGCAATATCCAAAAGTCCTGCATGATGTCAATTCCATATGTTCAACTTTTATTACAAGATGAACTTTCCAGTACAATTTAATCGCCTCTCTGTTCCTATTCGGAATATTTGCCAGTGTCACCAAAACAGAAATTAATACAAGACTGATTATAAATATTGAAAAACACTAAAATAAAGTATTGTGGGTAATTTCTCTTTAATCGTTGAAGTGCCGGAAATAATGCAGAAGAAAACTTTAATGTATGTAAATGAAATGACTAATATATATTTACGATGTTTTTGACTAGTGAATAGCAGTATGTCAATTTTGTAAATATTTTATTAAGGCAAAAAAGTATTGCACATTTTTTCCGATAAAGCCTTCCGACGTTATCTTTATTAAACACATCTCATTCTCTTAATGGCGTTAAGTGGAATGAGAATTTTATTCCTGGATTTATTCAAAGGTGATATGGAATATCATCTTTGTATAAAACCGTCGTAGGGGACATCTCAATGTTAACAATAAGCAACGTTTTCTCAGAGACTACTTAACCGATTTACAAAATGTAAACGGTTACGGTAATTTGAGGGACTTCTCCAGAAAACAACGTGGCCCTTTTTTAGAAATAGGACCCTGGGCCCTTGATAAGGCACCTGACGATTTCAAAAATACTTTTTTTGAGAAATCCAAAATATACAAATTGTAGGCCTTTGAAAAAAGGCCTAAATACCATTTTTCAAAAATTGAAATTTTTACATTTAAGGGCCTTTAAGGTGCCATGAAAATTTCGAAATATTATCTTGAGAGCCAAATTCATATCACCTTTGCGTTGAAATCTGTTTACAGCCTTTATTTATCAGATAAAGCTCACCCGCGGTATTAAATTGTATTGACACTTTCAATCAAATTTTTGGAATTATAAAAATCTGCATCATGTATGTGAAATTAAAGCAAAAAGTAGAATGCAATTTCTGCAAATGAAAGGAATTCTCCTGATATGAAAGGAAATCGCATCCCTTCTAATCCATAATATAAAACTACGTCAAAGTAGATACATATTTTCAAAGGATAAGTTCAAGCAAATATAATTTCATGCGTTTGGTCATAAACTCTTATAGGATAACCGAAGTTTTAGGGTTTATTGTTCATAATTAAAAGTAAAATATTTTCATTTTTCGGCAACAAAATTCTTTTAAAATTAAATCTCTGTATTAATTAAGCTTAAGGCATTTTGTGTATTTTCAATATGAAAAAGAAATGGAATGGAGCCAACGCTAACATGGAATTTTATGGGGTTTTATGCAATTTTATTGCACAGAGGCGCACATATAATGGAATAAAATAATAAAATGATTAAACAAAAAATTGTATTTTGCCGACGCTTCTTTAATTAATCCTTCTTTAAAATAAAAAGTTGTTTTCGGAAGGTTAACAAAAAGATTGCGAAATTCAAATGAATGTTGTTTTAGCTATTTGAAATGTCTTTTATTACTCCGGGATGTATATAAAAGCAGATGAGAGAACAGACTGGGTCCATCATTTATATTTACGACCTGACAAAGAAAGCATAATAGTTGTGTTAAAAAAGGAATAAGTTTAAAAATGGTTTTGAATTTCAGTCCGAGACTACTCGCAAGTATTTTCGTGTTAGCCTTAGCGTTACCTTCAGAAGGGACTAGGAGAGTCGTTACTTGGCAGAATTTAGAAGAGTTTTATCAAGGCGAATGGGGAGAATACGATGAAAGTGAAAAACCCAGCGTAGCTTTTTCAAAGCCCAGCGAAATAAACTCAACCTTAGCGCCGTTGGACACGGGCGTGAGAGGGGATGGGGTGTGGTGTGGAAAGCGAATTTTTGGGGTTTACTATTTTATTAATTTCACCGCTCTGGAACACTTTGAAAATATAATCGAGGGAAATATCACAATTAACTATTTTTACTCAGGGACAAGTTCAAGAATTTCTTTTGCCCCGTGTATTGGTTCTAATGGCAGATGCAATTTGGATGGATCTGTGTCCTTGGAATGGGAAACTGCCAATTTCAGAATTAATTTAACAAGAGCTGTAGAAAATAATTATTTGTCCCTTGCGGCAGATTCTTACGGCATAGATGGACTTTTTGTATTAAACGAGATCTCCTTTTCATATGAAACTGATGGCCTTGAACCGGAACCAACTACGCAAACCCCCGATATTTGCAATGAATCCTGTGAATACCGCGCCATTGACTGTCACAATTACTATTCATGCATTGACTTCTCTTACAAAAAGTATTTTACTTGTGCGGAGGAAGACGGACTTGCTTTTAACCCGGAGATTGGAATGTGCGACAGGATGGAGTTTGTTGAGGGATGTGCCCCCCATTGTGAGTACCGACCTGATTATAATAACTGCAGCAATTATTATTTCTGCCCGAGTATTTTGAAGGAGGATTTGTGTGAATTGAAAAGTTGTCCACATGGATTGATGTACAGTGTGGATGAAGACGCTGGGGTTCAACAATGCACCGTCCCATCAAAGGCTAAATGTGCCAGGAATTTGATTTAATCTTAAAAATTTATCTCGATGAATAATTTTTTAATCATTTGAAAGTAAAAATAATAAAAATTTTTGATGTAGATAAGCCTTTAAGTATTTTGTGTAAAAGTCATTTTATTTGAGTTTGCTCCGACAAAGTTACTCAATGAGGAATTGCATTAATCTTATGTTGTATAAAATGTTAAGTTTATTGCTACAATTCAATTTATTACGGTTATCTTTTGATTAGTCGAATTAAAATTGTAAACACTAACTATTTTGTATGTCCTCGTGTATTAGTCAATCCTTCTAATAAAGCAATCCAAATGCAGCCTTTTGGACCGGTATTGTACATTTTATCCTGAGTTTTATGCGTAATTATGCAAACCATACAATTCACCTCATAATTCAATGTATAGTTTTCCATTCCAGAAAAATTGCACGAATGAGACTGAAAAGGTAATAAAGGTTTTGCCAGATTGTAAGATTGAACAGATATATTTTTTAGTCACGAGCAATACTTTAATTTTGATATGAAATCTGACCTCTAATTAAACAGCAAATATCGTCTTTCTTCTGAAAGCATTAAACATTTTAGTAGCTGCTATACTTTTTGTTTCGTAATATGTAAAAGCCACCATATGAAATGGATGGCGTGCTAAATGTTTTTCTGATGTAATGTGCCCCTCGCAGAAATCACGGAAATAAAATTCATTTAGGCAGTTATAATCAACATGGTAAATATTTAATTTACTTTGACTCGCCGAAAGCAATTAAACACGATATAGTCCCTTTACACTGAATATTTCAATGCTCCAATAATATTTTATTTGAGCAGTAGCCCGTATAAAGTTTTGTTAAGTTTTCTTCCAGAACTACTTTTATTCAAAGGCTAGAATAATTCAAAAATACAAGTTATAATATTTCAGGTTTAGGAAATACAGGTTAAATTAAATGTTTATCAAGCTTTTAAATTGTACAAAATATCCAAGTTTGTTTTGCTTTTAAAACTATTCAGTAGTTCCAGTCATGATTGAGTGAACTCTGAATTACAATCAATTGACGCTTTAATTTTTTCTAAAAAATCCTCTAACAATGAGTAAGCCGTATCTTATGGGGAAAGTTGCTACTTGCCAACCGCTTTACTGCAATCCTTTAAACTGACGTGGATTTTCATTGAACGTTTAGTACGGGAAAATTGACCACTTCTAATATTCAAAATGAAAGAAATAATTTTCTTTTTGATAATTTTAAACTATTTTAGTGTTGTTCATTCCAACAACGAATACTATCAGGTAACAGAAGAGGAACTTTCTAAAACAAATGTCCTAACCTCACGTAGTTCAACAGCTTTAAATAAATACACAAAAAGTCTGTTTGCAAAATGGGGCGAAATTAAACTGGTGAATCTATCTAAACTAAATCAACTTGATGAAAAAGGTTGCATAATAATCCTGCACAACTTCATGAAAGTTGACCTTGTTCCATTAAGGATCCCAGTTATCATTTGGAGGCAAATTCCAATATTAAAAGCCGTCGCGAAAAGTAATAAAGCTCAAATATATTCTTTTGAATGGGCACCAGAAAAAATTCACGACGATTCGAAATCCAGGCGTAGATGTTTGGAATCTATTTCATCTGAGGAAAAGTCTGGATGGGTTAATCGTAACCTGTCTTCATGTAATTTAGTAAATTATCGGGGTTTCTCTACACGATGCAAACCGTGGTGTTGTCAAATGCAAATTGCCTTGTTTCCCCCTCACTTTATCACAAAAAGATTGCATTTCGTACCGATAGAGTTACCTAGGATGATAAACGGAACATATCTTTTTATTGAAAAATTAAATTTGCCCTTTTTATTTTGGAGAGTTGAGTTTGGCAAAATACTCACGGAGAGTAGATGGAGCGCTGCAAGTGAAACGGATATGTTGCCCAGCTCAGTCCCAATTCTTTTGATGTTCATCATTTCATTAAGTTCATGGAACAATTCTTCTTTGTGGATTGGTAATCAACAAGACAAAAGGGACTCTGTTGCTTATACTTGGACGATGAAAATTAAAGGACTCAGCGCGCGTTCAAATGAAGAAAGCAATGAAGCTTTTTCCAGAAATTATGCACATTTCTTAGTCCTACTAAACACAGCCGCATCTTCGTCCCAGGATTTTGAAATGAATGGAATCGCCAGAATTTGCGTTTATTGCAAACAGAAAATTAAATTCAATAAGATTTTAAAGGACGTTGAACAATTAAATTTAATTTTTACTGCTTCTTTAGTCCAATCTATGGAAACTGAAGTGCCATTAGTTTTCATTCATAATAGTAAACTGTCAAAGATTTTTTTAAGTTGCAAAAATTACTTTACCTCGCATAACTGGGCACAAAAAATAAAAGACGATATAAAATTTGAGGAGAATCACCAGGAATTACTGCTAAAGCATTTGGTTGTACATTTTTGGAAAGTAGTTTTGAAAAATTCTACCACAATATTAACTAGAATTTTTGAAACATTTGGAAAGTATTGCCTGGATGGTAAGATTTCTGATAAACCAATTGGTGAAATAGCTCAATCAGCCGGCATAAATTTATTGGAGGAAGAACATTTCGGAGTGGGATGGCACTGTCCTTTGTTTATTGTGAACCAACTGAAAAGTCTTAGTCTAGTAACCTGTGGGTTCTTTTCCGATGGACGGTTTTTGTTCACGGAGCTAACATCGGTTTATGATGTATACATTTGGACACTGTTAGGATTTTTCCTTTTGTCAGTTGGTAAATTGTGGCAAACTTTGAACGGATTGGATGCTAAAATTGATATATTTCGGATTGTTTTATCATTAGCGAAAGTTCTGTTGGAGCAAGGGGAACCATTCCCTGTGAACAGTTTTAAAAACCAAAAGATTCGTATTCTTCTTGGAATCTTTCTCTTGATGGGAATTATTTTAAGCAATGGATATAAAAACACAAACGTGTACAATTTAATTACTCCAAGAAAGCTTCACAGATACGAGACGCTTGAGGATTTAGTCAACGCTAGTGCTCCAGTTTACGTCAGCACTCATTATGTTACTTTACATTATGTCAATAAGGGCACTGAAGCGGATTTTGTGAAATCACTTCTTTGTGAATTTAATCCATTTCAACGAATTGAAGCAAACATGGGCCACGAGTATGTTTTTGCAAATTCTTACAAAAACTTGACGTTTCACGCTGTATCAATATTGCGTGAGATAGAATACTATGCACGAATTCAACTTGGAATAACACAAAGGGATGAAAAGATTTATAATTACAGTCGGCTTCACCCTTTTAACTTTGTATCGGACATGATTACACGCTTAAAAGAAAACCTGACGTGCGAGCAGTCATCTTCAGTATTTAACTCGGAAGACTACACGAAAATAAATTATTATTTATTGAAAATGTTGTATCCGGAGAGAGAACGGCAAACGTTGCTGCAAACTTTTACCAAATGCAATGGAACTGGGTTAGTCCTTCCTGCTTTCGAGGCTAAAAGTACAGCAATTAAATTGCATCGTAAGGGAGGAACTGTTACGAAGGGGATTTATTTTCAAAAAGGGATTAAGTTTTGGTTTGAGGAGTTTATAACTCCGGAATTAATAAACAGATTGGGGTTGTTTAAAGAATCGGGGATAATGGATAGGTGGTTTTTAATTGCTGAAGATGTTTCCATCAGGGCAAATAATATTGCAGAGGATTACAAAAACGACGAAGGTGGAGTTCCAACTGCTGCGAACTTACAAGGAAATGTTGTCGTAATTTTTGCTTTGTTAATTTTAGGATTAACCTTGTCATGCTGTTTATTTGGAATAGAATATTATTTCCAAACCTTCCAGTATATAGTTCATTGTATTATGATGTGCTTAAAATACGATATGGGAAAAATAGAATTAAAAATGTAAAATTGGCAGTCTTTGGAAGCATTGCCATAACGTAGAATTATAGGCTATCTAAATTGTTCAATAAAACATGTTTTAGCACTATCCAATTGCTGAAAGCCTTTTCATGGACAGATAACTTTGCATTTAATAAATTTTGTTTGAATACTTCTCCAGAGTTTTCTTCAACAAAAGTGCCACGTGTTTCTACGGAGGTAAAGGCACAAGAGAAAATTAACTATTTAAACAACGGTAAAAATAATTTTTATTCATGTTTTTTAAATAAACATTAGCCACTCTAAACTCATATAATGGAAATTTGTATTTTCCAAGGTAAAACTGCTTGAAGAATCTTTTTGCCATGATAAGCTACTTTAAGAGTATTTCGTAACAAATTAAATAATTTATGTGAATTTTTAACAGCCGACTTATTCTCGGTTCTTTTAGTAGTATGAACATTTATGAACACATAATTAAAATAAATACATTGATATTTCGTGTGTCAGAATCTCAGAGTATTCAACTTGTTTTTTTTTTATTTTTGTAACGATATGATTTTTTGCCATGGAAAAGTTAACAGCCGTACATGTTTCGTAATCGCTGAATGTCAGTGTCCTGGAGCCGATTTGAAGGGGCAATATACCCTCCGTTCTAAATTGTTAAATGACAAATTGACTTTAAAATTGATTACAAATTCTAAAAAAATCTTATTACCTTTTTTAGTAATTGTGTATTCGCCGTTTCTGCTAAAAGCCCGACTATCATACTGCATGATTGATTCTATATTATATGAAGTTCCGTAAAAGTCCCAATCCCTTCCTGACACCATCTCAAAATTGTACTCTTGGCCTACAAAAATCATTTAATTTTATAAAATGCCAAAAGCAGAGTACATGAGTTTGAATATTTAATTAATAGGTAAAAGTTTAACCTGACTCAATATTTTCCCAATGAATGTTTACATAATTATCCCTGTCTGATCGGACATGTTCGTGATGGAAGCCCAGCGTGAACCATTTCGTGAATAATAGTGCCTTGAGACATGCATCCTTTACTTTGTAGGGTCATGTCTTGTCTTCCTTGACGAAGACGCCCAACCCAAGAGTTGCATCCGTTGTTGGTGCCTTTTATAATATGGACATTGTCAAGTCTAAGGGGATCGTAGCCTTTTTCGTAATACCAGAAGTCAACATATGGCACCGCATTAGCTAATACGGTCTCTGCGTAATTATTGACTCCCTTTCTGAATCACCTAGCGAAATTCGCAACGACTCAAGTTACTCATGTTGTCTTTAAAAATGAAAACTTCCAATATAATTTTAGTATTATTGTATGCAGGGTCCATGTATATTATAAAGTCTTGCCAACGCGCGTTTGGATTTGTATAGCCGTTGTGGATACCAGGTTCTCTTGTTACGGCTTTGGGAAGTGAACAAGCTAGCGTTTGGTTTTCAAAAGGGTCGGCAAAAGCTGAAAGTTAAGTTAAATTAGTAAATTTAAATTTTATGTACGTATGTAAAATTTAAATGAATACGTTTGTCGGAGTTGAAGTCTTCTACGTTAATTTTTTTAATCCCTGGTATTAAACCGCTTGGCAGAGCCAAACTGTATGGAATCACCATTAGAATAATCCCGATAAAAAGCTTCATTTTTGAGGAGGAAATATAATTTAAAGTAAAGTTGAGTTGACTTTTTTATGATCCCGCTTCTTCCATCTCTTCTCTTATATACGAATTTTAAATGAGGAAAATTAAGGAAATTATTTGGTTTTTTAACACGGAAACTGATACCAAAATTAATTAACTCTAAATTAATTATGTTTTCCACGTATGAACAATTTAAAGCTTCTTTTGCAGCAGGAAACTTTTGCAATAATTACATTTCCAGTATTTTTTGAGGCATTTATCCACTACTTACTACACGATTACAGAAATCAATCAGTCAACAAGTCAATCAAATAAGTCAGATTGACAACTGACAAGTGATTTTGCTGATGCCATGTTTCGATTCAAAAAAGGCAAAATAAAAATGAACACGCGCTTGACTTTTTTTATTTTTAGTGTTAATATTAGACAAGTAAGGATAAAATTTTTTTACAAGATTTCTGCAATGAAATTTCGGAATCCAAAGGATTGATAATTATGTCAAATAGTGTTTTTGATTGACATGAAAGTTGATAAATTTGCAAGTACGAAAATTAATATTGGGAGGAATTAATTTTTATTCGATTAAGTTCAGGAAAACATTTTAAAATTATCGCTTCCTGGTGTGTAAAATCCAATTTAGTATAGCTTTAAGTAAAGAAGTTAAATTATGACTGCAATTGCGTCAAATTGATAATTTTAGTATTGCCCTGATTATGAACAGGAAAAAGGTATCAAAATTTGATAATTGAAGTATTTGAAGTTGACACTTAATTATTTACTAGTAAGACCAACCATTTGTATTTATAAATATTTTGAAGTCCCCGATCTATATAAAAAGAGAATAGAAAAGAGCCAGCAGTATTGACTGCAGCTGACTTGAATTTAGTAACTTATTTTAAGGAAAAAACCGACAAGACAAGAAAATGTCTTTTAAGATATCTATTTCCATCTGCGTTGTTTTTCTAGGAATATTAGGAATCGTGCGGAGTGCGCCAGCCCCTGCATCAACCAGGACAGTTATCATTTGGCAAAATATAGAAGAATTCTTTGCGGACGGGTGGATGGATGTTCCTGGTTACTGGGATGATCAATTCCCAGGAGTTGGTTATGCTAGGCCAAGTAATATAAATTCAAGGTTGTATCCGTTGGACGAAGGTGTCACTGGAAGTGGAGTTTGGAGTGGAGCGTTGCCCGCAAATAATTTCTACTTCTACAAAAATTTTAGTGATTTTGAACGTTTTGGAAACATAACTGAAGCAAGCTTAACAATTAAATATTATATTGATGCGGAGATGGAGGCTGTAATGGGATTCGGACCATGCGAAGATGGGGAGGAAATAGCTTGTTTTGTTCCTGAAGACTCGACATTAGCATGGCATACAACAACCTTTCCCGTTAACTTGACCGAAGCCAAAATCTCAAATATACTAATAATCATAGGCATGTCCTTTACACCAGAAGCGGTTATTGTAATCGACGAGGTATCCTTTTTATTTGAAACGGAGGATTCAAACTTTTGCAATGAATCGTGTGAATACCGGGCCATTGACTGTCATAGTTACTACTCTTGCATTGACTACTCCTACAAAAGATTTTTCACCTGCGAAGAGGAGGACGGTCTGGCTTTCAACCCAAAATTTGGAACTTGTGACAGGATGGAGTTTGTGGAGGGTTGCACTCCTCCCCCAAGGGGTAACTGTGAGTATCGCCCGGATTACAATAACTGCAGCAACTTTTATTTCTGCCCTGATACGTTTAAGGAAGAATTGTGTGAGTTGAGGTCATGCCCAAGGGGATTGCATTATAGTGTGGATGAAGAAACTGACATTCAGCAATGCACGGTCCCATCCAAGGCAAAATGTGCCAGATTGCCTGCTTAGATGTTTATGTAAAATTTAATGAATAAATAAAAACTTGAATGATATTAGTTATAACGCAATTAGTTCTTTATGAGTTGATTTAAACCTTACTTTAAAGGTTATCTTATCATTTTTCAACATCGAATGATAAAACTTAAGCTCCAGCTTACTCCATTATATGACGAAATTACTGGATGTAAAATTAAAAGTTTATTCCGACTTGCATAGGCGGAAAGTTGTTTGGAGTGGTAGCGTTGATGTCCCTGCCTTTCTGTTCCAAAAAATTTCACCGGTCGTGATTGACCTCCAAAGAGGCGATTATTAGGGCAAATTTTTAACAGTCTTAACATTTAGCTTAGGGAAAGTGGACACAACTGCATGTGTTTTCGTGTGACTCGTTTCATTAATCGGATTGTCATAAAGAAAGAGGACATCCAGCGTTGAAATGTCACAAGTACACGTTCCAATTTGATTTGCAGGAGGTAAAAAATTTAAGATATGTTATGATGATGTTCGATGATGAAGATCAAGCATGCCTTACTTAAATTGTTAAATGTTCGACTTTGATGATAATTTTTTATCAAATAAACAGGGCAAATTGTATTTATCACAAGTTATGATTGATTGCAATTTGCAAAATGATTGATTGATTATAGAACGATGTCACACTGGCAAGCTTCGTTTATTCAAGAGTTTGTAAATACGTATTTGCGATAGCAGATGACAATTGACATTTCATTTGAATTTATAAACCATCTGGTGTTATTGTCAGGTAATTTTTGATTGAAAAGTGATGGATTACTGCGAGATGTAATGTAATAAATTAAAAGAGGAAAACATTTATTTCAATGTTTATATTTGTGTCATTTTTTATTCTGTATTTTCAATTTACGGAAAACAAGATAAAATTTTGCGCGTGCGGATAATTATAATTTTGAACTTTCTACTTTAAATAACTTTCAAACGTTTAAGTGGATAAAATTATGTTTTGCTGCTACACATATACACGTGCTTATCAATGTTTTTCACTGAAATGCAATCAATCAAATAATTTACCTCATTCATGCTTTATTTCGTTTTGAACAAGGTGATGTTCAAATTAATTGAATTTTGTATCTCTATAATTCTATTAAATCAGTATAAAATATCCTGACAATGAACCAGTTGGCTTCATTCAAACGTTTGAACTCATAATTAACTCGAAGTTAATTAAATACTTTAAAAAATCTTTTTTGTTATTTGTGTTTTGATTTTGAAATGAAATCTATTTTATTAATTTGCTTTTTTGTTGCAACAGTTTTCGCTGATTCTGTGTTTCGTCCACAGGGTTGTGAAAATATTCAAAAGGTTGCACGGAACAAGGGGCGAAATGCAAAAAGTGGCGTTTATATGGTCTTTCCTCCCATCAAAAACACTATATACAGGAACGGGGTTGAGGTTTTTTGCGACATGGAAACTGAGGCGGGTGGGTGGACCGTGATTCAACGAAGGAGGGAAACTGACCTGCCACAGGTTGATTTCTTCAGAAACTGGGCTGAATATGCAAATGGGTTTGGGTTAATTTCGGACAGCTTCTGGTTTGGTAAGCTAATAAAAATATTTTTATAATGATCAAGCCCTGTTTTAAATAAATTGTTATAATGAAAGGATTGGACCTTTTATCCGAGCTTACTCATCTTGCCAATTTTAAAATGCGCGTTGACCTGATGGACTGGGATGGAGAGGAAAGTTACGCGGAATATGCTTTCTTTCAAGTTGCAAACTCTACGGAAAATTACAGACTTACTTATAATGGGTACAGCGGAAGTGCAGGAGATTCTCTTGAGTACCACAATGGAATGCAATTTTCTACTAAAGACCGTGACAATGACGAATATTCTGGTTCATGTGGGCAGACAAGAAAAGGGGGCTGGTGGTATAATAACTGCGAATCTGTAAATAATCATAAGATACATCTCATTTCTTATACTTGATCTATAAATTAAAGTTTTTTCTACTTAAAATGTTATCTGGGGCATTAATATTAAACAGTCAAATCTAAATGGAGTTTACGGAAACGTTGACTTTAGTGGCGTAACCTGGAAAAGATGGCGTGGAGAAGGTTATTCCATGAAACGGGTAGAAATGAAAATGCGATGGGTGGAAGATGACGTTGCCGAAGCTTTACTGTAGAATAACAATAATATTCCCAACTGATTGCAAATTGTCGATTACTCCGGGAAAAAGAAACACTTATTTTTTTCGATTCTGGAAAAAAGAATAACGCAAAATTAGTTATTCCTTTTCCCAGACTGGATCAGAATGAGTTATTCTTTTTCCCGGAGCAAGCAACGAAATTAAAAATTTAGCACTCACTTCAGAACACTGATTAGTTCAATATTTTAATCCATTTAATAAAAAGACGCTCAACAAATCTAATTACATCAGATTAGTTCAGTCTTGCTGTTTACAAAACAATACTTTTTTCCTAATTCATTTTTTAGACTGAAAAGAAAATATGTGTGGAAAACGAGTAAAGGACACAAAAACGAGGAGCAACTTTTTATTACGTAACAATGGAGAATCAGTTTGTAAAAATGGATGTACTTATCCAGCCATTGAAGGTTATTACTAGCTGAATGCAGTGAAGATAGTATAGGTTTGGCTTTGATGGTCTGTCTGTCCGTCCGTCCGTCTGTCTGTGAGTGCAATAACTAAAAAAAGGGAAACCCCCGGGACCCGACAAAAAAAATCCGACAAAATCCTAAAATCCCCGGGACCCGACAGAAAAAACCGACAAAAACAAAAAATCCGACAAAAACGAAAAATCCGACAAAAACAAAAAAAAACCGACAAAACTCAAAATCCATTGCAGCCGACAGAAAAAAACCGAATGAAGCTTCATGAAAAATTTGTAAGCTGTGCAGATTTTCATTTGGAACGCCCGATTACTATATTATATTAGGGGCAACGTGAGATAGTGGCGGGAGTAAAAATTTCTTTGAATTAAATTTGGAATTTTGTCGGATTTTTCGTTTTTGTCGGATTATTTCTGTCGGCTGGAATGGAAATTGGCATTTTGTCGGATTTTTTCTGTCGGGTCCCGGGGGTCTTCCCTAAAAAAAGCCTTAACGGATTTAATCGAAATTTGGCATTCAGGGACATTTGGTAAATGGCAAGAAGCCTATTGTTTTTCAGCAATTTTGGCCTAACGGTTTGGCAGTTACAAGTGACGGTTAAAATTTTTTAAATAACAACATAGTAAAATTTTTGTTGCATTAGAGCAAATCAAAGGTGCTGAATCCAAATATGCAATCAGTTTTTGAAATTGTTGCGAATTTCGGGTTTTTACTCAGGTGCAGGAAAATCTAAAGTTTATTTTTAAAATTCATAAGGAAAACTGTCAGTTAATAATTTTGAATTATTTATCTTGGTGCTCGTATTGAATTCGTAATTGAATTTTCCATTTGCGAGCCATTTTAAGTTTATTTTTACAAATTTGCAGGAAGCTTTAGTATGGAAATTGCAAGATTAACTTAAAATAATCAAATTGACAGTTATCTTTTCCTTTGTTTTGATTTTAATTAGGGAATACCGTAAAAATATAAAAATGAATGTATTATTAAGCTCAATCCATCATGGAATCAATTTATGTATTTCAAAGTGAAGTTGTCAACAATGAGTGTCTAAATTATACAGTCTAATCAAATGGATGGTGTCAATTTTAATTTTTGATTGACATGAATTTGGCGCATTACAACAACAAAATTAAATTAAAAAAGAATTAATTTTTATGCATTACCTTTCGAAAGTGTAAAAAACGGTTTTACTTATCTTTTCCGGGTATTTGTAATTCGCTTCAATTTTAATTAAATATTTTAATGTTGATAAGAACAATCACTAGGAAAAGTATAAAATTATATATTTGAAGAGTGGAGTTGGGATAATAAAATAAGAAACGGTAAATAACGCTTTGTAAAAGATTTTTGCAATGTACTTAAACTTGTTCTGATTTGAATGGTATAAAAAGAGAATTGAAAACTACAACTAGTATTGATTGTTGCGGTGTTTCATAAACAATAGCAAATCAAGCAAAAATTTAAAAAAATGTCTTTTAAAATATTTCCATTATCGTTGTTTTACAAACGATATTAGTACGTACTGAAAGTGCTCCATCTCTGCCATTAACCAGGACAGTTATTACCTGGCAAAATATAGAAGAATTCTTTGCGGACGGGTGGATCGATGATGAACCTGCTTGTTATCCTTTTCAGAATCTTGGAGTTGGTTATGCAAAGCCAAGTAACATAAACTCAAGGTTATATCCTTTGGACAAGGCGGTGACCGGAAATGGAGTTTGGAGTGGACCGTTACCCGCAAATACTTTCTGGTTTACTAAATATTTTAGTGATTTCGAACGCTTTGGAAATATAACTGAAGCAAGCTTAACAATCAAATATTATATTGGAGAAGTAGAAGGAGGTGTTTTGGGCTTCTTCCCGTGCGAAAATGGGGACGAGAATACTTGTTTTGTTATGGAAGACGGGACCTTAAAATAGAATACTGCAATGTTTCCGGTTAATTTGACTGAAACCAAAATTTCAAATTCACTAGAAATCGTTGGACTGTCCTTCATTCCCGAGGTGACTGTTGTTATAGATGAGGTGTCATTTTCTTTTGAAACGGAGGATTCAAACTTTTGCAATGAATCGTGTGAATACCGGGCCATTGACTGTCATAATTACTATTCGTGCATCGACTACTCCTACAAAAAAATTTTCACCTGTGCAGAAGAGGACGGGCTTGCTTTTAACCCAAAATTTGGAACCTGTGACATAATGGTCCATTATTAATGGAGTTCGTGGATGGTTTCGCTCCTGCCCCAATTGGTAACTGTGTGTATCGTCCGGATTTTAATAACTGCAGCAATTTTTATTTTTGTCCGGATACTGCTAAACAGGATTTGTGTGAGTTGAGGTCGTGTCCAAGGGGATTGCATTACAGTGTGGATGAAGAAACTGGCATTCAGCAATGCACGATCCCATCAAAGGCAAAATGTGCCCGATTGCCTGCTTAGATTTTTATGTAAAAATTATTAATTAATAAATAAAAAGATAATTGGATGAGACACAATTTGTTATTTGCATCTGCATATATTATATACCTTGTAAAATTTATCTTATCATTTGTCAAAATGAAGTAGTAAAAACTTGAACTCAAGTTTATCTAATTTGGTGAAAAAATTGCAGCAGGTTATATAACGTTTAATTTCAAACTTATGTACATAAATGAGTGGTCAATTATATAAAATTTGAATAATGATTATTTTTTTAGTTAAAATCGGTCATATTTTTCAACCAAGAACGCTAAATATTAATTTATTTGTTTGTCAAAATTTTGACACTCAAAGTTATCCTAGTTTTGATGTAATATTTTATAGAAAAAATTATGGAACTTTACTTGCTAAGATAAAATACTTTTAAATATTAATTCGGGCAAAAAATGAGATAAGCAATAAAACCAAAATTTCATTGGTAATGTGATCATGGACAAAGCATAAATTTTACACAATGTCAATCAAATTACCTACTCTAGTCATAAGTCGAGAGGCATTGAAAACTATTCACTGTAGCCATATAACGACAAAAAATAGAATAACTTACTTTTAGAATGGAAACAGACAATTTTTTAAATACAAAACCACATTCACTTTTCAAAATGACCCCCATTTGCTTCAACGCAGGCTTGAAGTCTCGGCTACCAGTCCTCTATCGCGGCACGCACCGACTTCATGGGTAAATTGTCTCACTGTTTAATTAATCCCTGCTTGAGAGACTCTAAACTTGTGTCAGAGAAAGAGCAGACTTTAAGCTACAAGTCTGACCAAATTTTGTATTCCAGCGGATTGAAGTCTCGGAAAGCCGCAGGCCCTTCTTCGGTAGACATAAAATCTGAAAAATCGACTTTCACCCACTTTTGAACAATTTTGCCTTATTCACAGGCCTACAATATTGCTGGAAGGTCCATTTTTTCTATTAAAGTGAGATAGGTTGCAAGGCTTTACTACTGGCTCCAACAAGTCATTTAAGTAAGTTTTGGCGCTAACTTTTAATCGTTTCTCCCCAAAATGCAGTGAACTTTCTTTTTCCAGCTTACCCGAACCCAAACCATGATACTATCGGGATGATGGGTCCGAGAAACTTTTTTCTTGTTGTAGGGAATGTCACTAAGTGACTTTCGATAAATCCGGTTGATTTGCTAGTTAAATTTGGCTTCAACAATAAATATTTTTGTATCAGTGCACAGGATCGACTTGTGCCAACTTTCACCGTGCCGCTTAATGAGTTTTTTACATTTTTCATTCTATTTTTTCTTTGCTGTTTAGTAAGGAAATGATAAGTACCTTTTATGAAAGCCTTGAATCC
>JAANSO010000989.1:0-20681 GCA_036507315.1 Lepidocyrtus fimetarius | reverse complement strand
GCTCTGTGCATTTTTGAGCAAACTAGAATTTCGTCTCTGCTTTGGCTACATACAAGAGTGAAGTTGCGGGAAGGAATTCTACTCAAAATTTACTATTTCACTTTCCAATTTTTCTCATTCAATGTTTCAAACTTAAATCTGTGGAGTTCTGATTAAATTAATTGGTTAAATAATAATTAAATGTAGTAAAGATAATCACCAGAATATTCAAGAAATATTGAATCCGTGCAAAATGGCAGATGAAGGCAATTCAAATTTAACGGAAGCTGAAAGGAGACGGGTACGTCGTCGCCAAAGGATCTTGGAAAATCAAGGTGCTCGAATGGAAAAGATTTTGGGAGGAAGTAACAGTAGTAAATCATTTGGCAATGAATCAATTGGTAAGTTATAATCCTGATTATATAATAGTGAACACTCAAAATTATCTATTCCAATGTTTACAATAAATATTTTTAACAGGGGCAACCAATGACGAAGTGGACAGCATTCCATCATCCACAACTTCTTCAAAATTTGAAGAGACCAAGAAAACTCTTAAAAGTGATTCCATCCTTTTGGGCAATGATTCTTCAACAGGGAATCTTTCAGAATTGTTAAAAGAACTTTCAAAGGATTTAGGCGAGTCACCTTCTACAAATCAGTCATCATCCAGTAATGAAGTCAAGTTGGGGGTACAATCTGATGGAAGTGTTATCCTTCCCAGGATTCCTCATAAGTACGGACAAATTCTTCTCTTTGTATTGGCCGTGTTTCTCTCATTAATGAACGCGAGACAATTTTGCAATTACTTTCATTTCGTGGGAGGTGGCCTACTATTTCATGAACGGTTTGCCACCGTATCCCCCTCCGAACACGGTTGTGGTTGCTTTGGCGCTTTTTGGTATGAAGGAGACGCAGCTTAAGAGGTTAAAGAAAATTATGCACATGTTGGAATGTGCGTTTTTGGATTTTGCTATATTCTTAACTGCTGTTATGATGCCTCACATTATCAGAAATTTAATTCAGCAATTACAGGACAGTTAAACAAGAAAAGAATCTGAACGATTAAAAAGAGTTTGTGTAAAAGCATAATCATTTACAAAAGTGTAAGAAAAATTAAAGTTAATTTAAAAGAACATTTTTGAAAAAGATTTATGTATTCCACAAAGTGTAAGCAGCTTTACGTAGATTGAGCTAGAATGTTTTTAGAATCTGTTATGTTGGTTATGTAAGTTATTAAAACTATTTATTCAAAACAAAGATTATTGTAAGAGAAATAGTGCCGCTGGCCGCTATACTTTTAAAATGCCGGTAGTTTCTTTTCTTATCTCAACGGTTTACATTTTTTCTTACTTGTATAGAATAGAATAAAGTCAAAAATGTTTAACGGTTGTCCACAAGCTATGCGTACAATACAATATCAATTTTTAAATACTGTCGTGTGTACCTTATCATGTCCAAACTTTTAAAATGTATAAAATATATTTAAAATATATATTATGTAAAATAGAACTAGAACTGTGAATGATGAAAATTTCTGGAATATTTCTGTATTTGATTTGATGCCTGTCTGTTGTAAAAATGGACTTATAAGATAAATTGTCTGATGAGTCCCATGTTGCAAATGAATAAAAACCAATGTGATTGTAATTTAGTGACCTAATCAAACTCAGGACTTTTCTCTCATTGCTCATTCCTAATTGCAGTTTGCCATCTTTAGTATCTATGCATAATTCCTTTACAAAAAAAGCCGTTTCATCTTGCTTCCAAAAAGTTGACAAAGAGTGGATTTAAACGATTTAAACTAATTGGAAAGGTACTTTTTATTTGCATTTCGTATACTTAAATCATTGAGGGCGAGATAGTTTATGCCGGATTTTATTATCAAACAATTCATATTTCAGACTAACATAACAAGGCTATTCAATTTAGTCTACCCAGTAAAACTCGCTTCACGAACACGCTATTATGCCCATGAAATTCACCTCTTATGAATGAAAGCAATTCAAGGTAATGCAAAACAATGCCAACATACAAAACTTGACTTTCATTTGACATTTGTACAACTTTTTTGCTTCCAAAACCTGCAGCTTTACTTGTAAAAGTAGTCAGTCAGTTGTACAAGAGATTCTGTGAGGCTCACAACATTTTAACTACTTAATTGCGATCTTAATTATTCAAGTTTTATTTGGAAATTCCATCTAAAGATTATCATCAAAGGTAAATAAAATATTTATATACGCCTTAAACCATTCGTTTAATTTCCAAGTAAATTAGCCAAATTTCTTGCGTATCACATTTTCCCCATTTAACTTAAGCTTATCTAACCTTATCAACCGTTATCATTGACCTTAAAGCAGGATTTTATTTCCAAGTAAAACTGTGCAATAGCTTGTAAACCTATGTAGTTTAATCCTCCATCTACAACACAACATCCACATTAGGCAAATAAGTAAACTACAGAGTTTATATGATGAGTCATTGAAAGGACGAAGCGAAGCTGCTCTGTACGTATTTTTACGTATGCCTAGTCCAATAGAGTTCGAGTTCTTTTCGTAGCTTTGCAAAGCTTTGCTCTCTCCCTTTTTCCACTTTTCTGACGTTTTTCATACGTTTCACGTACTTTGGCTATATGAGTTGCATTGAAGATAACGTTACATAACGACAAGCTTCCCTTTTTCCTGGTATTCATTTACGGCTTTTCTTTACAGAAAACGTCGTTGATCAATCCCGGCATTTTCTTTCCCTTGGAAAAGGAAGACGAAGTAACGTCGAGACGACGAAAAGCGACGTTTTTCTAGGACTTGGAGGAGGTAGTTGAGGTATAAAAGAGCTGAAGGGACTTGCCAACCATTTCATTTCTTGTCGGAATCTCGTCTTGAGCACATCTTCCAGTTTGAGTAAAGTCCTGTCCTTGTGTCAAGTTTTGTGTGAAGTTAATTTAATTTAAGGTAAATTTAATTGAGCATTTAAGTAAATAATTAAAAATTTGGCAAGTTTTTTTGGTGCAGGAGTTAATTTTGACTATTTTGGTGCATAATAGTTAATATTTTTGATTTTTTTAAATAGGTGAGGTATCGAAATATTTTTCTGCACTATTAAAGAAGGGTCACTGAAGAGGTGGAAGCCAAGAATCTACCAAATTTTAATTAAACTTAATCAGGTAAGATTTATTTTCAATTTAGAAAACTATTCTACAAACTGCTGTTTCGTTGTGGTCGATAATATAGTTGTGTATATGTGATTTATTTATTCCTTTTTTTGTCCAACAGTATTACCAAAGACAACATGGCTTCCCCAACCAGGTCAACCTCCAAGAGGCAAAAATCCTCCTTGCGTGATGTGACCAACGAGGTGACAAAAGAAAAATTGACTTTGTTGGAGAATCAACGGGTGGTGATGAAGGCCCACTATGCCGCTGTTCTGGAGAAGTACGAGAATAGAAGAGAACAAAGCTAGTTTGAAGTTCTTGAAGGAAGTCCACGAGACCTTGGTGAAATGTCCAAATGGAGATAACCCAGTGAAAGATACAACCGACGACTTGGCTGTCTTTCTGAACTGCATGAATACGGAGAATGATGAAGATGTGATCTACTTTGGAACTTGGGACTTGGTCAAAGACAAGATTGAGGAACTTATCACCTGTATCAAGAACCAGATTGAAAAATGCGAGTATTCTTGTATTTATGCCCAATCTATGACCCAGTACATGGATTCAAACGAGAATGTGGTGCCCGAAGTGGATGATGGGGTTGGCTCCGGTGATTCCAAGTCAGCTTCAAATGTCAACAAGAAAGAGACCATAGATGAGTTTATTCAGCGAGTATTTTCCAAACCTGCTCCGGAAGGATTTAGTAAAGATGCGTTTGAAGAACTGTTGGAAACAAAATTGTTCAACATGAACGATCCGGCCCAGAAGAAGCAAATCTTGGACATTCGCTCATCCACAAAGCGTTATTGCAAAAACTGGAGCGAAAACAACCACATGGGCAACACGGAGGTACAACAGTGTATCGACAGTCTGATTCGGGAAGACCTGTTGGGAAAGGAGAAGGGTATAACATTACAAGAGCTCCGGGAAAATGATTCTGCCTTGACGGAGGTTGCAGCTTTATTAAACAAGCGGCTTCAAAACTACAGGGAGTGGCAATGGAAGGGCCCAATTCTAGTCAACTTTAGAAGAAATATCGCTGGACGTTATCGAGCTTACATGGATGAAGATATCCTCACAGCAATTTTCTTGCATTTCATTGGAGCTAAATGGAGTATTTACTTCAAGAGCTGCTTTGAAGAAATTTATAATTCAAAACTTTGGAAGCGTGGCACAGGAACAACTGGAGACCTGTATTATCGTAATGATTCTATCGAAGCGTATCGTAGAAGTTTCCACAAAAAGTCTTTTCTCTCTGTTTTGCCCGATAAAATGGAAGACTTGGCTGCTGCAACTACCATTTACGATGATGAAAACGGTTCCAGACACCGACGACGAAGGAAAGATGATAAGCTGACCCCGATGGAGATTAAGCAGCAGCTCCTGCATCTCATCAGTAACGAGATTCATCTGAACAACGCCCTCCGGCCAGGAACCCCCTTGACCGTTGTTCAAACCGATATGGAATGGTTCGGCCCATCCCTTATTCATGAAGCGGTTCTTGCCCTTTTCAAGTACTTTGGCGTATCAGACGAATGGCTACAATTTTTCAAAAAGTTCTTGGAGACTCCCATGAAAATTGAGTCCGTATCAGCACCCGTTCAAATAAGGAAGAGGGGCTCCCCAATTAGTCATCAGCTTACCACCCTTTTCGGAGAATCTCTGCTTTTTGTTATGGACTTGTATGTGAATCTGGAGTCTTGGGCTATCTATTCATCGCATCCATGATGACTTTTGGTTCTGGGGTCACAACACCGAGAATGTAATCAAAGCATGGAATGCAATGCAAAACTTCACCAAATTAGCTGGCCTGAAGCAGAACGAAGATAAGATGGCATCTATCTCTTGTCAGTCAGATAGTAAACCAAACAGTATTACCTTTGGACCAGCGCCCTTGCCCCAGAAGAATGTTCAGTGGGGATTCATTGTTCTCCACTCGGACGGAATCTTTAGAATCAGCGATGAATTGCTGGCCCCTCATATCAAGGAGATGGAAGAGAGTCTAAAAAATGTGGATAACGTAATGAGCTGGATCCATGCCCACAATCGGTACATCCGATTCTTCATTCGAAATTTTGCTGAGCCTGCCCAAACATTCCGTAAGCAGCACATTGTTCAAATTATGGAGAAACTGAAGAACATCTTGAAACAAGTTCATAGGGCAACTAATGGGGATGCTGTGGAAGCCTTGAAGCTCAGATTTGGTGAAGTATTGAAGGGAAAGGACGTGATGGATGCCTGGGTTTATTGGGCTGTCAAAGACGGGGGTCTTGCGTTATTCAACCCATTCCTCCAATTGGTTCCCCTGCATGAAGCATACAGGAAAAAAGAAAAGGAAGAGGAAGTGTTTGGATTCAACAATCCCTGGTTTGGTACAGTATTCAATTCTGACAAAATTCAGTGGGATACTGCATTGGAGAACTCCAAACGTCGGCGAAAGCAAAGGGCCCAGTTCGTTACACATACAGAACAAGAGCTTGTGGAGGAGACTTTGTCTGATGAAGAAGTTTACGGACCCAAATTGAATAAGAATGAAGACTACCAATACGCAGGACTCCTTTCTGATGATGATGAGGATGAAGGTACACATCAAAGGATGCGGAATAAGATCAAGAAAAGGACAAAGAGGGTGGACTTTGAAACTCGGTGCCAGCGTTACAGAGAGACCAGGTGGAGTCAATGGAAGAACCATTACTGCAGTTTGCTTACAAACTTGGACCCAGTTGATTGCAATGAAGGGGTCGATTGGAAGGAGTCCATGTACAACCACCAAATGGAAGCAAAGTTGGGTTATGGTGCTGATGAGTTCGTGGACAGCGGCTTGGTGCCCCTCACTCTGATTAACTCAATGCAATCTGCTCGTGTTCACAATGATTAAGACTGAGAGTTTCAACTTGAATTGTACAAAGGGTTGTTATACAAGGAGAAACTAATTGATTATAAGACCATTAATATTTACTAAACTGTACATACAAAAATAACTATTTAAACTTTGCTGTTTTACGTTTTCAGATACTGATTATTTTATGCGTACGAACTAATTATTTTATTCACTATACGAAAGTTTTATTAGAATTTAATTAATTTACCAATACTTATTGACGATTGATTATATGAACAAATGAATTATTATAGATGTTACAATAAAAACTTAAAACATAATTGTTTCCTGTATTCTTCTGATTATTTCTGATTCCCATCCATTTGATTATTTTAAATCCTTTTTTGCATAAAGTCATCTCCAAATCAAATTCTGCTCATAAAACATTTAGCAATTTCTTTGTACATTTGAGAACTAACTCATAAATCAATCAGCCTGGTATTACACATATTATCTGGGGCATAGAAATTGGGAATTCTTTCTGGAGCATCCTGCATCTCAAAGATATTATACAGTATGCATTGATTAGTATTAGTAATTAATTAAGGAAACCCTGAGTAAACCAACTATAACGGCTGCAGCTTTAAAGTTGTATTAAGCACTGTCACTAAAAAGGTACATTCAGGATTAAATCGCTATAAAGTTACTCATTAATCCATGTAGGCATACTGAGAGCACAGCGACAGCGTCAACCGCTCTGACTCGTATTCATTTCTGTCTGTTATTTCTGCAATTGCTGCTCTACAAAACTTTTGCGAAGGAAACGGAAGTGGTACTTTTGATTCTTTGTGAAGCGAACAAGACAGTGATTCTTGCTAATATGTAGAACGCGCAATTAGGAAAAAATGTTGCCATTTATCGAGGAAAATGCGGACGGAGTATAACATTTAAAGCAAAGTTCATTTTACAATACAAAGTTGTATTTTTTATGTCATTCACTCTCATACTCAATGAATAGAAAAAAATGGGAAAAGATGACGATGATTTGATGGTTGCGGTCTGATAGAATTAAAAATTGCGGATGATTGTCAGAACGCTGATTAAGTTTAAACACAATGTTTTGCAATACCTAAAGCTCAAAGGATTTTTGCAGGATTTAACCTTATTTGTTCTTCCTTTCTAGGTTGATGAAGGACGATATTAAAGTTGAAGAAATAAAAATGAATATAATTGCGTGTGATATTTTTTAAACCAAGTCTACTGTGTATTAAATGAAAATTTTAATCGGAAATTAATATATCAGCTCATTTCTTGAATGAACATGAAATTAGGAACTCTATGCAGTCATATCGCACAAAGAAAACAAGACGATTAACAATGAAACGTGTTTCTTGTCATTTTTATTATTCTTGAAAGTGCTACTACGCATTGCGATTTTTAGTGTAATCATTTCTCGTTTCTTCGTATTTGAAGACTGAACAAAGGCTTAAATGTTTCTGTTCATTTCTTTCATCATACCTTGCAGAATTTTAAAGTTAAACTTGATTTGTGTGCATGGATAGCAAATTAAAACTGGAATATGACTTAAAACAGTGAAATCTTACAGTGACAGGTAAATTTCAACCCAAATCTTGATTATGAGTGTTGGAATGTGAATTTTGATTTATATATAGCAGTCTTGAAGAACTGACAATCAATCAATCACTTATATCGTTCAAAATGAATCTAAATTTGACAAAGGTATGCATTTTAAGTTACACGTGTAGTGAGTAATTCTTCAGAAGACACAGATAATCCAGAAGTCATCTATAAAATCAGCTTTTACATACAATATATTTATTTTTAGAATTTTGCAAGGTGGTGGACTATATTTGCCCTCGTCCTTGTTTGTCAGCAATGTCAAGGAGCAAAATATTCAAGTAGCTTGGATTTGGATGAAAATGAAATGTCTTCGCTGTTGGATCAATTAAGCTTACCCCAGCATAGAATAATTCAAGAAAACGCCAATTCAAAACCTTACCCTTGGCATGCTTTTCTAAAACGACAAGGATCTTTTGCCCCGGAAAAGGAATGGCTTCGACCTGTCTACGATGAGAGGCCACTATCAACTAGACGACGTAGAATCATAGTAAAAATGAAGAGAAGAAGTGGTGTCAATGTTAATACAAATAATGATAATGATAACGCAAGACGATAGAGAGGAATTCCTAAGAAATTTAGAAATCTTCCAAATACGATTGTTTCGCATGATCTTTAATATTAGCTAGTTGTATGCATTTTATCCTGCATAACACGTACCTAAAATTTTGTTTAATTGTGCTCGCAATACATATCTTAAGTATTATATTTATTTTGTCCATGTTCACATTGATATTATAAACCTATGTAATAAATCTGAACACACTAATATTTTGATACATTTATGAAATAACGCTAGACAATAGTAATTAGTTGCATAAATTAATATTGTCTCTGGAATTCAAGAAGTTATGCAGGAGCAATCAACTCTAATCTAATCTGATAGCGTGAAGAAAGCAAAATGAGTTTCATGACAATGGCCATTAAAGCTTTTCGTTGGCTAATTTTTGTACTTTCGTGGGAGATAACTATTATTATTTACTTTTGATTTCAAATAATTGCAACATAACTTTCCCTAGAATTTCAAATATGACTTGTATTTTTGTAGGACAAAATGGCATTTTGAGAAACGGTGACTAAATAAGACAAACAAAAATGTAAAAAATGTTCTCGTTTAAAAGCAATTGCAACATAACTTTCCCTAGAATTTCAAATATGACTTGTATTTTTGTAGGACAAAATGGCATTTTGAGAAACGGTGACTAAATAAGACAAACAAAAATGTAAAAAATGTTCTTGTTTAAAAGCAATCTGAAAATTTTAATTAATATTTCCTCGCGAATCAAAATATTATTAACATGTATGCAATTTTTATGAGCATAATTTAGTTAGCCGCAAAAATATACAAAATTGGGGAAATGATCCATTTTGCTCATCAATAAGCATTTTAAAATAATAGGGGCTTGGTTTTAATATAAATTTTTTGCTGGTTAATAATCTTTTGTAAGGAATTTCCGACTTTTATCATGTAAATTCCAGAGCTCATCTCCATTTTTAATGTTTTGTTTTTTGTTTACGAGTACACGTTCTTTGAATAAATTAGTTGTTCGTGGGGTTACGGCTCAGAAAGTTTGAGAAAATGGATCACATGGTTTACAAAATCTAGGAACATGCTGACAATTTTGCCTATTCAATTTGATAGCTTTTCAGCTGAATACATTGGAATAGTACTTTGAACCGGTGAAGAGAATGGAATTTTTTCTTATGATCTGATGCAATTAAATGCTATGATAATTTCCCAAAAACAACGAAATATTACCAAAACGTAGAAACGTGATGATGGAAAGTAAAATTGAATGTGAGCGGAATATTTTGTCTTTGTTTGCAAGTACTATGCAAAATGCGAACTCAGTTTTTTTCTAAATATTTCCTATAATGAATAAATTCGAATAGTAGAAGAAAATTTTCATTACTTCATCAAATTAAATGTATAATACGGAAGGACAGTTTTTTAAATGTCAGCTAAATAAAAATAATTGATCAAATTAAATTATCGTTGAAACTTATATCATTGAACGAATTCAAACCTCAGTATAAAAGCAGTCTATAGATTCTGTTTAAAGGCTTTGTTTGCAGGTTTTATAGTTTTTGGAAAAAATTGGGTATGCACCTCAAGCCGAATAATTCTGCCGTGAATAACTTAATAAATACTGAAACATTCCTTAACTCATCGGTAAAAATGTACTTTAGACACATGGTATTAGTATTTTTCCAATATTATTTTTACATTATGATCAGTACGTGATGAAATTTTTAATGTTTAAAATTTACTATTTTACAACTTTACCCCCATTCCATGAAACGACCACGACCCTCAATATAAAATTATGTCAGTAGGCGTTTCCCCAATGTTTGAAAACAAATTCAAATTGATAAAATATTTTTATATTTAGCGCATAGTGTTCGTTTGAAGGAGTTTAAGACGTTATAAGAGTAATGACTTTTGCGATTGTTTTATTTACATTTACTATAATAATGAAAAAATTCTGTAATCTTTAAAACTGTATGAGAAAGTGAAATTAGATTTTTGCTTGTTGATGTTAAATAATGTGCACAAGAGAAGCAACTAGTAAGTAGAGAAGTTATTTATATATACGTCGACCTTTCAGCATAAATGTCAAAAATGATAGTAAAAGTAAAACTAACTATAAGCATGAAAACTGATAATTAGAACAAAGACCGTATATATTGTCCAGGTTTTCTGCTAACATCTCATTAACGGCGAAAGTATCAGACCATATTATTCGCCTGTTTACTGGTCGGACAGTATTCCATGTTTTATGCAATTTTGAAGATTGCCCGTTATCATTCAAGATTTACAAATTAGCGTGGAAAGCAACATTGGGTCATTTGTGTAATATCTTGTACAATTAGTAAATTATTGGCACTGTTCACATGGCATGCTAACAACTTTGCTGCATGTAAATTTATTGCCATTTATGAAGCCTGAATCNAATATCTTGTACAATTAGTAAATTATTGGCACTGTTCACATGGCATGCTAACAACTTTGCTGCATGTAAATTTATTGCCATTTATGAAGCCTGAATCAATTGATTTATTTCATGATATTGACATGCAGAGTACTGCCAACCTATCTAATCTAACATTACATTTTATTAAAAGAATATTTTCGACATTTCATTTTAAAAAGTAATGATTGTTGAGTCAGGCTTATTCCCCAATAATCATGAAGAGCTTTTAACATTCTAGACATCATGGAGAATGATTGAAGTATGATAATGAGAAGTGATCAATCATACAGATAAAACTTGATACATGAAGACTACTCATGGCAGACTTTTTTACGACTTACAATTTTATTCTTCTTCAGAATATGCGAATATTATCATATAAGCCATAGAGATTATGATGCATAATGAAAGCGTTAAAAATTAACTACACTGCGACCAAGTGCATAGTTGGGAAAAGCACTAAATTGTAGGGAGGAGACAAATTAGATATTTGACGTTAGAATAAGACATGTCCTCTTTCCGACGTCCACTTTCACGCCAAAATGTTGCCGATGAATGCATTCATTAATATAAAAAACGTTAGCATACTACATGAGTGCTTGCACTAGGTAAATACAAAGTAATTGCATGAAAAGGCTTACATTTTATATAAAGATTTAAAGATTACTTAATCTATATGAATATACGTAGAGGTGACCTGTCAGTATATTTCGTGGAAAGGCCAGTTGTCCAATGTTTTCAACAAAAATTGTCACATAGTTCCCTTTTCTAGGAAAACATTTTATGAAGCTTGATTAAACGTGTGTGGCTGTTTCTAGGAAGAACGTGATCAATTAATCGGGCTTGACAGGCGAATGACAATTCTGTTTTGTTTACTTGACAAAAGCTTCTTATCAGATGGAGCGGCTATAACTATCAAAACTAAACAAATACATAATTAGATTTTTGAACATGAATTGTTATATTGTTGTTGCATTACATTATCATCTTATCTCATATGTATTCAGTTGTGTGTATTGCAAATTTGCAAATGCACAAAAAATAGAATTCATTCCATTGCAAATGCAGCTTTTCTAACATTACGTGAGCGTACCCAAAACTAGAATGATGTGCTGCTCCTCCTCCTTGCAAATTCCACTTTCTATAATCTACAATCCAGTTTTTTGTTATATGCAACTTCAGCTTTACGATTTTATACACAATCTGATTAGAGTAACAGGTTCTTCTCTGCATATTAAATATGAAAACTACGAAATGCATACCTATTTAAATGTCCCAAATTGCCTTATTGTGTAGTTTTATTGAGTGATTAGTATATTATGCATAACATGCTACAATATCTATTAAATGTCAATAAACTTCCCTGGCAAAACTAGACCTCAAACAGAGCTTCAGATTCAGTCGCAACCAGTAATTGTTAACAAACGTTCAAGAATTCAGTTGAACAACTGTGAGAAAAGGAAGTTAAATTTGTAAAAGTTACCCTAAAATTAAAATTTTACCAAGATAAAATCCTTGTTTTATTTGCTGTGTTTAGTAAATAAAGTTTAATTTAAATCCATATTGCTGTCGTGTGCACTCTCTCAAGCAAGAAAGTGGACTAATCAGTGTGTGCTATGCAAACACGAAGCCGCCTTAAACCAGGTTTTTATTAGATAATATTAAACTACGATTCTTATCAATTTTATTTGTATACAAACAAAAGAACAAAAATACAATATTGTGTCTGCTCAAACAGAGTTCATCTTAATGATTAAAACAGTAATAAACTGCTGCACTATCATGTTTGAAAACATCTAGTAATAAAATATAGCATTGACTAAAACAAAGACACGCACATTGCTGATGATTCTATCTTCACATGTTCAACTCATATTCTGCATGATTTTATCAATAATTACATTTACTACGCTACTACCGCGCTTATGATTAGGAGTAGATGCTGGACATATTTGAACTCTTTTAGCAGTAAGTATAAATTCTACGCGTCTATGATTCAATGAATTCAGTCCAGCAATTGATTGAGTAGTGGTAGTAAAAGTGCAAGGGAAAAGAAAAGTTTCTTTTTCCAAGTTCTTGGAAAACCCAATCTATAAATATTTATATGATATTAAAGAGTTTGTAAAATACAGTTAAATTTCATAAATAAAAACGTTCTTAGCACAAAATATATTTTTGTTGACTGAAAAAATTTAAAGTGTCGTGAACTGTGCCGGGACCGTTAACAAAGGTTTGTCTAATATAAACAATTTTTATTCACATAATTGATTTAATTGTCTTTTTCCCGACAAATTGCAGAAAGTTAAGCAAAGAACAATTTAAATTGTCTAGACTAGAATAAATCATTGAATCAAACCTCCCTGTTTAGGTTTGTTAGCTCACAAGTTAGTTTAGTTTGTCAGTCAAGGTAAATGCTTTGTTTTTGGGATTTATTTAGGTACATATACTAATAGAAATTAAAGTTGTTGTGATTTTCGAAATAATGTTTATGTTTGCGGGTAGTAGAATCTGGAGCTATAGAAGTTTGATAATAGCTCATCCTAGTGAAAACTGCACTACTATGAGCACATATAAATAAAATTGAATGAATACCTTGACATTGGCATTGAAAACGTGATGCAACGTGATACGATGCGAAGAAACAGGGTATTAATGAAATGGCAAAGGTCAATGACGACAGCATGTAATGAACTACTGATGATAGGAAAGACAGATTTGTTATAGATAACCCGTTAAGAAACTCTTGTCTTGACGGATTCAGTAGCAGTGTACATTGGAGTAATTCATCTCATTAGTAATTAGAAACGTTTAATACTGCGGCTTTTCTTTAAAGAATTCCTTCATTCAGTTTTTAAACGTTATTAGACAGTTTATGGGTCAGGTCAATTTTTTTAGTTCCAAAAGGAAAAACGTTGCAGCAACTAGTATTTTCCAAAAGGAGCAACAGGACAAGATCATATAATGTTGAAATAGTCAGTTCATTTACCGTATCAGGTGGATCAACATTCAGTTAGTTCATCTATTACATAATATGGCAGGTTTTACCAAAATTAATAGAATGAACTATACTGTAATTAATTCAGTCCTTTGGTTTGATGTAGTTGATTAAGTAAGCATAGCATTCATTGCGCATTTAATAAACTTTATAGCTATTATTAGAAAACTGAAATAAGGTTGACATATTAGGAGTTTCAGTTGATTGCAGGATGACTTTCACATGGGTTTGCTACAGTATAAATGAACAAAATATACGATTTAAAAATTAACCCCAAGGTCAGTTTATAGTAAATGACGTATTCAAATTTTTATTTTCAATAATCAGTATCCATATTGCTGGATATCTACGTAGGATAGCCACACACGTGTTATTGTTTGCGTGATAAGAAGTCAATGTTACTATTCAGGATGTTTCTCTACCTTGAGTTCAAAAAGTTAGTTCCGTTACATTTTGGAATTAATTCAGTTTTAAATTGTTATGGACTTTCCTTTGTAATTAAGGCATCTATGTGTTTGCTTTCATTAAATCACGCATGTGGGCAAGTATACGCACGCGTAGGTACTTTTAATAATTGTATTAACTTGCCCCAACAGTATCAGCAAGCAAATTTGCATTTTCTAAATACAATTTAACCTGTGTGAGAATATCAAACGCACACTGACCTTGATCATCTTATTGCATATTGCACAATAAGCTTAATTATGGAAGTAGGAAAACATTATTATTAAAAGTTACAGCAATGTTTCAGCAAGTCAGGCTTTCAATTTTTGTGATTTTATTCAATCACGCCTTTTCATTATTATGCAACATTTGAGTACAACAAGCTCAGTTTATGTCATTCAGCTAAACATCACAAAAATTGAATGTTGCATTACGGATTTGGCTACGAATAAAATGAGTACATACTATGTACTACATTAGCAGCAGTACTATTTGCCATGTAACAAAATCGCCATGAAAATTGATATCAACAATCTGTTATCACAGGCACATCCAGAAATCACTTCCGTTGGGTTTTTAATACAGAAAAATAAAGCTTCAACTCAGACTTAATTTTGAACAATTTACAAAGCATACAGTGTTACTGAATTAAAATATTTGCAAAAATTTTATCTGGAATAATTTTCCACTTTCAGTTTTGGATTTCTAAAATGAACGTGACGTTAGAAATATTATTGCATTCCATTCAAATCAAATCACATTAAGTTTGAATTGATCACGTTAATAACCCACGTTAGCAAAAAAAAACACTTCACTTGTCCAGGTTTAGTCCAAACAAAAAGAGAATGTCCTGTTCGGAATGAAAAATCATCAAAGCTAGGTATTTCATATTATCTCCGATATTTAGTTTCATGCATGTATTGTAGCAGCTGCAATTGGACAAATGAAATCTGAAGAGGATTCGCACGTTAATATTTACTACAAGATAATTACATTTTTTGATAAAGTGATGATAATGTCATAATTTTGCTTAACGATACAAAGGCGAGTGGGTAAACATTTATTGAGTAAATTAGATAAATTATCGATGATAAGTTTAATTCACTTTTTACAACAGGACAGGGATAACATTTTGTGTAAGATAACAGAATAATTCTTTTGAAGAGCTGGCTTTGTCTCAAACGCAGAATGCCATTTATATCCCTGTACTTTTTTGACCAATTGGCATATTGACGTGTGCGAAACATTTTTAATTTAGTATAAGACCTGGAATGAAAGGAAATCCTTCAGTTGTGATTTAGAACTGATCTCGTCATGTGTAATTCCACAAAATATTTTGATAATTCATCGAACTAAATATTATAAATCCAGCAGTTAGGTATGTATTAAAAATTTTCACGCAATAATTAAAGTGTAAAGTTAGTGATTAGTTATATTATTTTTGATTTTACACTAGAAGTTTTTCCAAAAAAAAAAGAAATCAAAATCAACTTGGTGAGTTATTTTAAATATTAAAATCTCTTGACAAAATTTATCCAGATAAATCTTGTTGTATGATACAAAAATTGCATAGAAAACATTTACATATAAAAGGAAGCAGGATAAAAAATTGCAAGATCTAGTTTTTCCTTTGATTATGACTAAGGTTAAATATTTTATTGCGTCTCCGGTTGGCAAGTTCAATGTAAATTAACCTGTGCCGAAACAGTAGGCACAATGTGTATGGCATGATCCGTTTATAAATTAATTAAACCACATTAAAACACTGGGTTGCACCCGTGGATGGGTTGATTATCTGATCGTATAATCCTGAACGAGATATTTAATTATTATTAACTTATAAGCTCCAGGTTTTTGATCTTGCTCAAGCAGTATTAAATGCAAATCTTATTACACGAGGCACTTCACATTTTAATAAATTCCGACTTTGATTTTGCAATTTATGCAGTAAAATGTTTCTAGATGACCAATGAATACAACTTGCATCATCAGATTTCTGTTGAAATCGTAAAATTATAATAGCTTCATACAAAACGAACTTTGGATTGCGTTGGATTTTTTCTGGAGCATTAGACTGAAAGAAAGTAAAGTAGACAAAATTAAACTAGATAAACTTCTTATAAGGTTTTGGTAGACAGTTGCAGTCTAGTAGTACTGGCATAATATCGTGTTGCGGGTCACATATACACACGCATTCAGTTTAGTTTGTTTTATGAGACGCTATTCCTCTTGTAATTACTATCACGTCAGTTCAACATATCTTTAAAATTGCATGAATTTCATACGAACCGTTAATGATCTTATTTGAAATTACGTTTTTAGTGTAACTTACGATTCAAGTAGGGTTAATTACTATCACGTCAGTTCAACATATCTTTAAAATTGCATGAATTTCATACGAACCGTTAATGATCTTATTTGAAATTACGTTTTTAGTGTAACTTACGATTCAAATAGGGTTTCTGGAGGAAAGCGTGCTAGGTCAGGCGTGCAACTGGCAGAAAACGTAAAATATATGACAAGCTACCTGTAGATTATTTGTTTGTTGATATATGAAATGGAATAATGTGCATACATATTCAGTGTGCATTAGAAGTTGACAGGTTGTATAGCAAAAAAAACCTTTTCTTGGAATAATCGCTAATCTATTACGTGGGATTCGCTGAATAGTATTTACTTCGAGTTTACTTTGTTCTTTGGATGGAGGTACAAATCACAGGCATTTTTATATTTGAAAGTGGGAAAAGCATTTAGAGAACAATCGTTTGCAATTTATCGTTGAGGCTAGTGAGTTTGATTGATTACTTCGTAATTTCTTTCTTTAGAGATATTTTAATTTGCAAGGACAGGTGCGGCGCATTTTTTCTTTTACTGTGTAAAGCAAATCTCATATTTTCTTAACAATGTTTTAAATTGCAAAGCGCATCTTACAAATAGACGCTACAATAAATTGCCCCAAGGCTTGCAAAAATCAACTTACATCTATAGTGAATCTTATCCAATTGCATTCAATTCAAAGGTATGCATGTGAATTTTTAGTCTTGTTTAGTTGAATTGTAGTCAGGTTAGTCTAAAAACTGGCTCAAGTAGAGGATTTTTCATAAAAACAATAATTATTTCAAGGTCATTGGTTTATTTTGCTTAATTTTTATTTCAAGAACTTAAACTTACGATTAGTTGATCAATGATAGTCATATATTTCGGCAATACATTTTAGAAAATAACTTCTTTTTCAGTATAAACTATCAAATTAATAATTTTTGCTAATTGTTTGTTTCAGTGTTATTATATTGAGCCAACCCAGACATTTAAACTTTGCGTTTGGTGAGAATCAAATTGCACAATAAAGAAACTCAAGTGGGTCAAATCTCCTCCAAATCAGCAATATGATAACCCTGGGCTTGTATAGGAATCAAATAATTGCTGCTGGTGCAGGTAAACACTTAAACTTTCCCGTTACATTTACCTAATTTTTGTTGAATCTGATCGGGCAAAATATAATTTTACGATTATGTCATCACTTGTCAGCCAGTAATTTTGATGTGAATGGAAATGTTTTAAATGTCAATTATGTCAATATCAATGTAACATGAAAAATAGATTACTGTTTTTATGAAAGAATGCAATAATATGTTCATTAATTATCGTATTCCTTCAAATATAATTTGTACAAACAAATATTATTAAGACATGGCCTCGTTTCTGTCAATATTTTCCATTCACATGTAAAAATTGCAAACCCATTAGTCAGTAAACAACTACGAATTCATTTCTGATTTATAATACATTTTTTAATCTATGCAGCTACAATAGGAGCATTTGGTTTGGGCAGTGTACTAGGATACTCATCGTAAGTTAAAAATTGCAGCAAGTAAATAAAAAATCTTTGATAACAATGTTTAAAATGCAAATGATTTAATTACTTTTCAGACTTGGGGTGCCAAGTTTGATTGAAAAAATTGAAGATGGATCCGTGGAAATAGATCCAATAAGTAGAGAAACTAATTCCTGGATTGGTTCAATCATTAATGTATGTGGGAAACAGTTTAAAATTAGTATTAAAATAAAATATACTTTAATTTTGACAAAGAAATGCTATTTTTACAGCTTGGAGCCCTTGCATCTGCTATTGTCGTAGGAATTCTTGTAGATATCATTGGACGAAAAATGACCATGTTGCTGCTCTCTGCCCCTTTTGTACTTGGATGGTTGCTCATTGCCTTCACCCAAAACCATGCTATGATTATCGTTGGAAGGTTTATTACTGGTTTCTGCGGTGGTGGGTAAGTTCTTTTCTCTACTTTTATATACGAAATGTGAAGTATTTTAAAAATTCAGTATTGTATTTAAATTTATTTTGTAGCTTTTCGCTTGCCGCTCCTCTGTTTGTTGCTGAAATGGCTGATGACAGCATTCGTGGTGCTCTTGGCAGTGGTTTCCAGATTATGGTTACTTTAGGAATTCTGTTTTCGTAAGTATTTTGAATTTTGAAATAAACTCAACTACTATGAATTAAACAAATTATTGAGTGATTACAGGAATTTTTGTATTTTGTTAAATGTGTAGCTATGTTTTTGGCACGTTTTTGGACTATCGGTGGTTAGCAATTGCGAGTGGCGTGATTCCTTTAATCTTCCTCGTAGCGATGATCTTCATTCCTGAATCTCCCAGGTAAATATCAATATGAAAAATGCCCGAATAAAAATGATGTAGTTGTTAACAATTTTTGTTTGAAAATTTGAAGGTATCTTGTTATGAAAGGGAAAACTGCCGATGCTAACAGATCTCTTTGCTGGTTCCGTAACAAGAAATCATCTCAAGATGTTGAAGATGACATGAGAATTGTAAGAAAACTCAATCAAATAGTTAAATATAAGAATTTGCATAATTATGTTTAATATCAAGCATTAACATTTAAATATTCGGTTACCTTTCACTAGATTGATATGAGCGTGAACGAAATGAGAGCCCAATCTTCAACTTTCTCCGAACTTTTTATCAAGCGAAACTTGCTCCCTTCAGTTCTTATGATTGCCCTCATGTTGTTCCAGCAACTTTCAGGTATTATTTGAGTTGGTTTAATTTATTCAATGATTTTGTGGGATAAAGTTAAAAAAGAATGCTTAAAAACTTCTTACTGTATTCCTTAACAGGCATTAACGCTGTGATTTTCTACACCAAACAAATCTTTTCGGATGCTGGCTCCTCAATGGATGAAAATTTGGCAACAATAATTTGCGGTATTGTGCAGGTTGTCGCGACCATTTCATCTCTTTTCTTTATCGACAGAGCTGGAAGAAAAATCCTTCTCCTTCTGTCCAGTGCCATCATGTGCGCAGCCTTAGTCATTTTGGGCGTTTTCTTCCAACTTAAAGAAGATGGAAAAGCTGACAGTATTGGATGGATTCCTTTGGTCTCTCTGATGATCTTCTTTGTTGCATTCAGTATTGGTTATGGTCCCATTCCATGGCTTATGTTGGGAGAGTTGATCCCACAGAAAGTTAAAGGTAAGCTACAAACTCTTTGAGTATCGGAATGACTTCGTTTTTCAAGTTACCTACAACTTGACTTAAATATATCTTTTATGTTTATCTAATTTACAGCTCGTGTAGCCACAATTGCAACATGCGTCAACTGGGGCACTTCTTTCCTTGTCACTAAATTTTTCGAATCTGTTCAAGAGGCCATCACAATTCAATGGTGCTATTGGATATTTGCCATTGTTTGCGCTGCCGGCTTCGTCTGTGTCTTCCTTCTTTTGCCAGAAACGAAAGGAAAGAGTGTTGAGGAAATTGAAAGATATTTTGGTGGTGGTGGAAGTAGCAGTACTACTACTAGTGATGAAGAAAAGAGAAGAAAAGATAACCAACCGTTGTAATTAATTTAGGATCGATTTTTGTATTTTTAATTTATTGTGATGTTCAAATTAGTAATGCAATGCCAAACTAACTTTACATATTTAGCAGCGATTATCAAAATGGAAAACGAGATGAGTTTTAAAGTATGTTACATTTTATTTTTATTCCTAGTTGCGTAATTAAGAGTGTATGATTGTCTTACGTTGACCCAGTGCAGTGCAAAAGCAAACTATATTTATATTTTATGTAGCTTTAAACATGTTTGGGGCAAATTTATAGAAAGATTTAATCTTTCTGTCCTGTTACAAAGTTTTATTTTAGTTAAGTTTAGTTTTAGGGAAAGGAATCGCCTGTTTTGGCACTGATATCTTTATTAATATATGCAATTGTTTTGTTTATATAGCTAACTTTTTTGCTTTAGGAGTTGTATGAATTTATTTGATATTAATGAAATGTTTGATGAAGAAATGAGAGTCAATTAAAGAAAGAGAGTAACAAAGTACCTACAAACTTATATTTTAATCCTGATTTTATTTAGCATCTATTTCGTTAATTTCAATTTGCTCTTCCGTTAATTGCAGTGTCCTTGTCCTAACCTACTCTGCAAGGCAAATAGTCCGATGTATACCAGACTGACAGACTGACATTAAAATTTTGTTTTGAAGTTTTATAGAAAGCGTCTAATGATATCAGGAAGAAAACCTTTGGACCATGTTCAATATTTTACTTGGCTGAATTCCTTAAAATGTCTTAATCTTATCGGTAATTACTAATTTTAAAGAGATTGTGAATGTAAAAAACAGTGGAAAATTTTCTGGAA
>JAANSO010000988.1:0-20705 GCA_036507315.1 Lepidocyrtus fimetarius | reverse complement strand
GTAACAAAATTGATATTTTTATTGTCTAAGCGATTCCTTTTTAAAATGTCGGTACGACAAAAAGGAAACTAAAAATTTGCAAGCACCAATTCTTGTGTTGTTGAAACTTAACTAGAGGTGCTGAAATCAGTAGTATGGTTTTCAATCGGCTGAAAAGCAACCAAACTTAATCACAATAAACATAAAGTTACACATTTAAATGTTAATGTTTAATTTTTTCTCAATTTACTTACATATTTCATTTTTTGAGCAACATAATTTAAAGTTTTTATGTCTAATTAAGAGAAAAAAAGTAAGAAAACATAAAACTGTTAATTTTGGCTTAAAGCTCGTTAAATTCTCTTTTTAATGGTGCATCATTCAAAAAATTGAATGACTTTCAAAAAAGTTATAGAGCACCAAACATTTGAAATTTCAAGATTTCGTTCGATTTTTACTGGAAAATAATTTTACCAGTTTTTTTAAATTCAAAATATTCATATGAAACCAAAATAATTTGTTAACAAATTAGGTATCATTAGATAGACTGAAATGTCTACTTTCAAATGATGCATGAGTTTACCCTGCCGGCTTAAATGATTAAAAGTAATAATCAAAAGAAAAAGGGTCAAAATATATCAGACAGCCTACGTATTGTTACGCTGCGCTTGCTTTCCCAGCTACAACCACCTCAATTTTCCTTTGTTCTTTGTTTACTGTTGCTGGATCTACTCTGTAATTTTTCAGAACATTAAAAAGAACATAGAAATAGCATACCAATCACCAAATTCTATGAACGTTTGGATTTTTTCATAAGAAATTGGTGATGCAGGGCTTGTATTCCTTTCTTCTTCTGCTTGCACTTCTGCGTCACTTCCTCTGGTTTCTTATGTTCTCTAGAATTGTATAATATTGCATGCAAAGGAAAACAATTATTTTTGACAAGTTCTTGCGAAAGCTGTGTTTAATTTTATATCATGAAACAAAGCCTCAACATTAAACTGTTTACTCATGATGTATGCACTCTTTATTTTCCATCAATTCTGTGTGCAAGCTTCAGCTAAAATTCATATGAAAATGAAACCCATCCTTTTTCTTAAATCTTGTCTCAAATCACCAATCATTTTACGGTATTAACCTGTGCTAATAAAATGCGGTGATGAATTTCAGCTTGTAACTAATAAGTAATTTATACACGTCAAAGCATACAATTAAAACTGTCATTTTATAATAAAGTAATTTAAGTTCTTTAGCTTTAAATCTAGTTTGAAAATTAAAACCGGAGATACAAAACATAACTTTGTGCCAGTGTTTGATTAACTGTGTCACGCTTGATAAAAAAGAATTTCCAAGCATTTGTGCAATGCAGATATTTTAGTGAGTGATTGAATACGTTGACAAAACAAAAGGATTAATTTCTTCAACATTTTAAAATCTCATTACAAATTTAGATATAAGGTATGTAAATGCTTGTTTTGTTTATCTTACTGCTAATTTGTTAATAATTTAAAAATTGTGAACACACGGCATTCCCTTTTCAAATGTCTAATCTATCAGGAAATTTTACACAAGTTGAGAATTTGTTGTTATCGGTTATCTTTTTGGCTCAATACATGTCGATAAAAACAAAAAACATCCATCCCCACATTTATTCTTGATAAAGAAGGAGTTCTCCTTTTGCATAATCTTTCCTGATTAAAATAATCCCTCCGCATACATTCATCTTGCCGTTCGTGCATTTCCTCCTTGTTAATTTTTAAAGTGACGATATTGATACTGGTGTATGGTTTTCGTTTCGTAGTACAAACTTTATTTTGTTTGATGATAGATAATGACATTGATAATGATTATGTCAGTTGGTGGTGGAAGAACGATGTACGATAAAGAATGGAGCTGAATGAACTAAAAACATCTTTTTATTTTCATCTTTCCATCCACCATGAAACCTCCAAACCACCACCGCCACTAAAAAATGGTTCCTATAACTTGATCGTGGTGAGTGTCATGTTTTTCGTACTGACGCTGCCAGAAGAAAATTATCAACACGTCGTCATCATCTTAATCAGTTCGTCGGGCCAGGCCACAGGAGAGTATTTTTATTATTAGTCTGGTCTTAACTCATTTTGAAAAAAATACTGTGCGGGATAACCCAACTCTCCCTACTCCCTTCCTTTATTTAGAAGATTATATAATTACTTGTATGCATGCAGTTATTTTTATTGCCATATAGTCTTGCTATATGCAATAAAGAAATACAAAGTCTCCACGAGAGATGAAGGAATGCAACATGTCATGAAAATAAGATTATAGAGTGGTGGCATGTATCATGTAATAATTCCAGTAGAAGACAGCCAAAATAGGAAATTAAGTAAGATGAAGAGAATCCAACCCCCATCAGCAAGAACAAAAAATATGTTTGGTGGGTTGTCTTCTCAAACTGTGCTGTACTGATGTGAGTATGATTACAAAAGTACTTGTAGGATTCTTTTCTGTACATAGAGGCAGCATATTTACGATTTACATACATTGTACAATGAACCAGNTTTTCTGTACATACCTAGATAGAGGCAGCATATTTACGATTTACATACATTGTACAATGAACCAGGGACTATAGGCACACACATTTGCCGTTATTCCTTTACTTCTTCATTCACTCCAGCAACCCATTTCTTTCTAAAAACTTTAGTTGTCAATGCCATCACTACATCATCTTCAAGTCATATCAAGTCAGAAATTGGAAAAGTTTGTTCATGACATTGGCTCAAAATGAGATTATGTAAAAATATTTTGAAAAATATGTATATGAAGGTACGATAGTTTCTACTAAAAAGGGGATGAAATGCTATTTCATGTCTTCATGCATCCTCTTCCAGCAACAATAATAACCCACGTTGGTTTTAAAAAGACAGGAATAGGTAGGTACTACTGGCAATGAAGTCAAATTTATATGTATGGATGAAACAGAAACGAGAATTTTTCTAGTATGGGAAGAAAAGAAAAAGTGTCTGTTTTCTCAGTAATTTTACCTGTTCGCTTCTCTCTACAATCCATCCTCTTAAATCCTTCTCCTCTTCATACAATAACGAGCCATGTAGAAATTTTGTCTAAAATTTCCTTTCCTTTGACTTACGCATAAACAGAGTGTGTATACAGCGGAATAGGATGCAATTCACGAAAATATACCAAACTTATCCTTATGCCTTGTCAATTCTCCATCCGATATCTTCCTCTATCATCCTTTCTTTTTTCTCCCTTGCATAAGATTGGACAAAAATTAAATACTGTAAAAAAGGTTCGGGATTCTTTCCTGTAGAAAAAATACTTTACAAAGAGTGGTTTTTACAGAGTTTTTGTTCTTCATGTCCTCATGTATTGTTTAATAATGGCAGTATAATATATTCAAAAAAAGCATTATTGTTAATTTTAATTCATTCCCATAATGTTCAAATAGTCATCTATGTAGATCCATGCTTTATATTTCACTCACCAAAAAGTCAATTTGGTTATCTGTCATTATTGTTTATCTCATGAATATCAGTTCAGTTGTGCCCCTTTTTCCGTCCCTCTTTATACTGCCATATTAAGATAAATTTTTTTAAATGCAACAAATTTCCCCTTTAAATTTGTTTACTTATCAATTGAATGACTGAAGTTATCTTTTTGGAGTAAGTTATTCATAAAAGCAGAGCTCAATACATGAAAAAAGCCAGAAAGCCTTTTGAAATTAGCCAAAAAATCTTTACAGATCAGAAGACATGATAGGAATACAAATGTCCAAGTAATAAATTAAATTAAAATAGGATTCACTGCCAAGTTTAGCAATCAAAGAATAGGAAATGTAGCATTTAATAAAAAGTAGAGATAAAGTTTAAGGTGTCCTTGAATTTCCTTCTTCTCATTCAATTCTGTGTTCAATCACAACGTGTGTTCTTCATCGCTCAAGTTACTAGATTATCTTTTTGATAAGCACAATTTCGTGTGTTCTTCATCGCTCAAGTTACTAGATTATCTTTTTGATAAGCGCAATTTGTCACACATAAGCGCTCTCTCAATCAAGTTCTTTGGATAATTTAAGTTTTGAAAAAGCCTAACCTAGTGCAAGCTTTGCCTTGGATCTCAAAAAGTTTTTAAATTTAAATCTGATACGGATTACTGTGTATCAATAATCCACACACCGACTGCGTTTCATTAATCTCAGAGCCGAGGTGGATGTCTTCCGGGGCTGGCCATCGAAGTCGGAATGGCCGACTTCCACCTTGGACATCAGCAGCGGCTAAAAGTCAGCTAATATCCTTAAGTCTGAATAAACAAAAGACTGGTTCTCCATCATCAGCTACCAATGGTTCCAATTTATCAGCTTCCTCCTCTGGGGGAAACAACAGTACTGGAAAAAATGGAGGCAAGTCCTCCACGTCTGTTTCAAATTCAAATTCTCCTAATATGTCCACCCCTGGGGGGAGAACTAAGAATGGAACGAGTATTTCCAACGGAGGAAGTGATAAAAAGCAGATAACCCCAATAAATAAATCTGCTGCAGGATCTCCTTCAAAAGTTCAAAATGGAACGTTATCAAAAACGATAGAAGAGAAATGGGGATAATACTTCTCCAGTGGTGACAGAAATATCTAAATCCAAAAAATCCACCGGCAACTCCACAAGTGGCAACGGCAACAGCAATAACAATGCTAATTGGAGTTTAAATTCCAGCACTAACAGCAACACCAATTCAAATGTCAGTAGACATAGTGATGGGGGTGTTGGAGGAGGAGCTTGCAACGCCTCTAGTCCTTCTTCTTCTGCCATGGAGTCCCTCAAGCGTCGAGTTAAGCCTGAATATCATAAACTGGTTCAACAAAAGAGACATCGAAGAAGTTATGATGCTAAAATGGCGTGGATTAAAAACAGTAAAGATACTAAAGGTAAGAATTTGCATCATAAATTAATCGTATTATTGACCTTCTGATAACCCATATAAATTAATGTAACATAGAAATGTTGGAAGACGCACAGAAAGGCTGGAAGACCACTGGAACTGTATGGAATTGTAAAACTGCAAAAGAATTGGAGGCAGATGAAGCCAATTCTCATCTCGCATCATCCGTTGTAAAGAGAGCAGTTACTTCCATGTCAGACATGCCCTCGCAAAATTGTCCAATCATCACAATTCATTCAATCCGTGCTATGGTATAAGATTACATATTATCAAATTAATTAAATCATAGACTATTCCAAAATGCTATGTAAAGCGTACTAACTAACATTCAATTTTTATTAAACTTTCTAGCCGAACATGTATGCTTGGGCTCCTATCCAGCAGAACATAATGGTTGAAGACGAGACCGTTCTCCACAACATTCCATACATGGGTGATGAAGTATTAGATCATGACGGGAAGTTTATCGAAGAACTGATTCGAAACTATGATGGGAAAGTTCACGGGGACGACGAGAAGAACTTTATGGATGACGAAGTGTTTGTTGAATTGGTTAAAGCCTTGCAGGCAGCAGTAAATGAGAAACAGGGCCAGAGTCAAGGTCCACCAAAACCTTCTCCCATTCAAAAAACAGGTAGAAGAAGCACCAGTGCTTCCGCGACTGAGAATAACGGAAATGGTAGTAAAGACAATGCTGGGGAACACCGAGGAAGAAGTAAAAGTCCTTCAAAAAAGGAACCTGAGCAAGGAATGATCATTACAGCGGGTGGTGGTGGAGCTAATGCGTCAAGTAATCGATCAAAGGTGCCTCCAATATCGGTGTTTAAAGCCATTGCAGAAATTTTCCCAGACAGGGGCTCGTATACAGAACTAAGGGAAAGGTGAGACAAACATTACTTGCTAAAATCATGTATGCTTAAAGTTTTTAATCAAAATCAACTATCAAAAATAATTGTTTATCTTTTTCAAAGATATATTGAAGTAATTGAGAAGTTGGAACCAGGAGCAGGATCGACTGGAGACTGCACTTCGAATATTGACGGTCCAAATGCAGAGCCAGTGTCCCGAGAACAAACTATGCACTCCTACCATACTTTATTTTGCCGTCGGTGTTTCAAATACGATTGCTTTTCTCCACAGACTAAAGACTGATCATCCGGGACCTGGGCGAACGAGTAAGAGGAAATGCAACGAATTAAGACCGACAATACCATGCAGTTTGAATTGTTTCCTAGAACTGGTAGGTGAAAGTTAACTTGATACAAATAAATCTTCAAGTTTTCAATTTTTGTAAATAAATATTTTTGGAATAATTTCAGCCCGAAGTAAAAGCAAAACTTCAGGCAATAGCCCTCCGACAAGCAGAACTAGAGAAGAGCGAAAATGGAGACCTCCACTCCGAGAACAGCAACGGTAGCAACACCCGGCCTAAGAAGATTCGGAAGCAAACCTCCATGGATTCCAGCAATGACTGCTCTGAAGACAGCAACGATAGCTTTAAGCTCTTATCAAATAGACGTTCCAGTAACGGAACATTGTCGACCTCTGGCAATGCTGGTGTTAAGAATGGAACCGTTACAAACGGTCACCACACTCCCTCATCAAGTTCAGAGAAGCTACAGTCTTTCGCGGACACGGCACAATTTTCTTTTCCTAAATCTCCGTCTAAAGGTCAAAACGCCTTTTCAAAACAACTTCAGTTAATTACCAGCGGCGAAGAACATTGGTCTGGGGCAGATATCAGCCTATTCCGTGCAGCTCATAAAGCCTTCCATTCTAACTATTGCGCAATGGCTCAAATGCTTGGAACAAAAACATGCGTGGAAGTGTATTATTTTGCACAAAAGGAAGCTGCGGATGAACTCACCGATGAAACCTCAGGAGAGCAAACGCCGCCAAGAAAGAAAGCAAAAAAGAAAAACCGTTTGTGGTCTCTTCATTGTAGGAAAATTCAGTTGAAAAAGGACGATAGTTCAAGTCACGTGTACAATTACACTCCGTGTGATCATCCTGGCCAGCCTTGCGATCAAGAATTGTACTTGCATTGGAGCACAAAACTTTTGTGAAAAGTTTTGTCTTTGTGATGCGGAGTGTCAGAATAGATTTCCAGGATGCCGTTGCAAAGCGCAATGCAACACCAAACAATGTCCCTGCTTTTTAGCTGTTCGTGAGTGTGATCCTGATATTTGCAAAGTTTGTGGCGCTGACCAATATGATACTACCACAATAAATTGCAAAAATGTGTGCGCTCAACGAGCATTGCGTAAGTTTTTATCCTATCTACTAGTATCTATTAAACATAAAAATAATGGTGGTTAATAAAAAAGGATTGCCTTAATTTTATTTATTTTTCAGATAAGCACTTGCTACTTGCACCTTCAGACGTTGCTGGCTGGGGGATCTTTTTAAAAGAGGGCGCTCAAAAGAACGAATTCATTTCTGAATACTGCGGAGAGGTGATTACCCAGGATGAGGCAGATCGAAGAGGAAAAGTGTATGATAAGTACATGTGCAGTTTCCTTTTCAACTTAAATAATGGTATTATTTATAAACTAGCCAGATTATTTATATAAAGTAAGATTTCAATTACTAACGTGTGTTATTTTTATTTGCACATAGATTTTGTCGTGGATGCTACACGTAAAGGGTAATAAAATCCGTTTTGCAAATCATTCAGTGAATCCAAACTGTTATGCAAAGGTCATGATGGTAAATGGAGACCACAGAATTGGAATATTTGCTAAGCGAGCAATACAACCCGGCGAGGAGTTATTTTTCGATTACCGGTAAGCTTGAAAGAAAAAGTTTAGGAATTGGAGACATAAATTTAACAAACAAAAGTTTATACCTAATTAATTTTTGTGGTAATTTTCAGGTATGGACCAACGGAGCAACTTAAATTTGTAGGAATTGAACGAGAAGTGGACGTATTGTAATTTATAATGAAGACACGTTTCTTTCCATCGTTTCCTCCTGAGGTTCTAGCCATATCTTTTAAAATAGTATTTTGGTTTCAGTAACTACTAAACTCCATTTTGTGTGTTCTTTTAAATTATATCGCTTAAGATCTCGTTTTTCATTCAATTTTAAATCTTCCATTATTTAATCTTTTATTTATTATTACAATTAAGATAGCTGAAGAGCAAGTGTTCACATAGACAAATAATTGCTCATAGGAAACTCCTCCGATTTCTCTCTCAATTGTTTAAAGCATGAAATCTACTGTGTTCATTATCAAGCTAATTAATAATCGTACTTCTCATTTCAATACGATCAATGCATACAATGAATGTATTTCAATAATTAAACAAATTAGGTATACATTTCACGAAACCTCGAACCGACTCGTGGTTTTCGATCTCTTTTTCTACCGCATTTATACTTGTAATTTTAACTTATTCAAAATAAGGTAACAACGATAATCGTTTTTTAACCAAACGAGCGTGTACTGATGAAACAAAAACACTGCCAGTTTTTGAGCTCTATATTTAAATAAAAATGTAATTATTAGGGTAGTTTTTATATCAACGTTTTCCATTTTTGCAAATAATAGCTTCTTTTAGGATATCGTGACTTGTATTGATTTTTTCTTATGCAATTAATAATTCATTATAAAGTACCATTAATTAAATGTTTAGAAACTAAAATGTTAAATAATGGACTGTTTTTTAAATGCCACCTGGTGTAATAAAATCGTATCCACATTTTAAAAATTGAAATCTTGCATTTTACTTTAATTTTATTTATTTCGTATATTTGTAAAAATAAATTATACTCATTTTTCATTATTACTACAATCTACTCTGCTTTTGCAAAAGCAGGAGCGTTTTTTAACTATTTCGCAATTCATTTTATTTTTGGTAGTAATTAATTAATACAGACAACACGGTTGAAGTTGTTTCAAGAGTATATTTATACGTTTCCTTTTTTGAGTTTATAGAGAATTTTGATTATTAATGATTGTTGAAAGTTAATTATATTTCATTGCTTCATTTATTGCCAAAAAATTTCTTATCTAGTGTGCTTTGGGGTTTTTATAAAAATTAAAAGGTTTCAACTCATTACAATTCGAATTTTTTTTTGCTTGGTAAGTTTAATAATAATTTGCTGGCTAAATAGTAAGTAAAATACTGTTTAATTTTGATATAGTTTTATATTTTACGCTTAATCGAATCATGAGCATGCACAGCATGAACTAATGATTCAGAAAATGTAAATAAGTGATTGTTGCAAATGATATCATTTTAATTTTAAACGTGGTCATGTGTTTGTGTGAAAAAATAGTTTAAATTAAGGTTAGTGCTGTATACCTTGCCTTGGTTTTTAAGGTGGTGCAAATCCCATTGGATTTAAGGGAGTGCTTCATAAAATTAAATTAAAAATTGCTTATCAAGTTTAAGGGTTCTTTGGGTCATGTTAGTAAAGTATTTTGATAATATTTTTGTGAGGATTTTAACATAAATCAATGCCCAGGTAATTTTATCAAACGTACACACTGTCTTTTTTTAAATACAAGTCTTGTTAGTAGTTTTTATATTCATTTTTTAAACTTTTTTTATTTCTAAAATGTGCTCCTCAGAAAAATTAATTTGTAATGTGCCCATGCGTGCGTAGGTAATTACGATATTTCTTACGCAATTGTATATAGTTGCATAATATTTCTTCAACTTAGAATTCTTGAACATCATGCTCATACTCTGCCGGATCAATTTCCGGATCATAATAGCATAATTGCGCTGAACTCGAATTCAAATTATTTTCCTCTTCCAACTCCCCTACAAATTGGCTTACGAGGTAAATGCCAACCGAGCGAAAAATAAACTCTCCAATGGCGAACCCAATGAATAGCGGTACAGGATGAAGAATTACGAGTAAAACTATAACCAGGAATAGAAATATTGAAGTCATTTGCCAAAAACGACATTTTTGGATGGATTTACTGTCCTCTTCTTCCACCTTGAAAAAGATTAATATTTCATGTTTAAAGATTTATCCTTTTAATTTTCATAAGAATAATTAATTAACGTCTTACGAAATCGGTGCCGCTTAATAAAGCACATGCAGCAAAGAATTGAAGAATGTTGAAGGTAAAACTTAGGATCCAGATTATTGCAAATACTCTCCCCACTATACAAAAGAATTTTGTGTTGATTATTTAAAGCCATTGCTTTTAAATCGTTAAAAATTTTACTCACGATCAAATCTCGAATTGCGTCTACTGAGCAAGGCTCGAATTTCTTGGAAACCTTGCTCATGAAATGTTAGCGCGAATACGGCAATGGAAGCCATTATCGTGGACAGAATAATGATGAGAGAAAATCCCTGCAAACACAAGAATGCAGATTAATTGCAAAGGGAGAATTTAAATTTTAAAATGTACAAAACAGTACAGTACCATATCAATGTATGAGATCACTTTGACCGGATTCCTGTAGCGGAAGTGGTCCATCTTTACTTGTACTTTTCAAAAGTACACCTTTATAACAATTTGGTTCAAATTTAATTAATCGATTTTGATATATTTTGGTCAAAAAATCAGATCAGTTTTCTTGCAACGATATGAATTATTGAAAGTGTCCCCATTCTTTTTATATTTTTCAAAAGTAGTCAAAAAACTGTAAATTCCATCAATGTTACTGCTAACGCTGCTCCTCAAAATACTTTTTAACAATACAAATTTAATCTTCATGATAATTAAATAGTTTTTTGTGGTTCCAAAATTGTAATTCGACGGTTTTTTTAATCTTCACAGCAAAAAGAAATCCAGCACGGTCAGTGATATGTTTCCGGTCTCTCTTGTGCAGACGTGTTAGTCATAAATTATCCTCTCATGGTTATTGTTGGGTTACGACGACTCGTAATTTACAGTATTACACAATTAAATCAATCAGTAATTTTATACGATTAAGTTGTTTGAGAATGTTTGACCAATGCATAATTACAAGTTGTGATTAGTCAGGCACTAGCGTCAAAGTTGTTGGTTACAGTTAAGGCTACATCACAATTTACTTAAAATCATAGCAAATTATTGCTAATTGACAATAGATCAAGTCGCACTCATCACACAAAACAAGGGAATCTCATTCTGAGTAATAATTTACGATAATAATTACGTTATGTATCAAGGTTGTTCGTTGGATGATGTTGCTGCTACTTTCTCCAGTCCATTCTCAAATTTCCCAGCTTTGCTCTCAGCAACTTGCTCAACTTGATTTGCCATGATTATTCCTTGGCAAGAAAAACGAACAAACTAGCTAAACTAATTTATTTCGTTTTACCGAATAACCTTCCTTAATTTATTAACTTGAAACGTAGCATTATAATTGTATTATTAGCCTCAGAGCCACAGCCTATGCACTACACTCGCCCAGCATCATTGTAGCTCACATGCTCTTTTGTTAAATCTCAGCCTACTTTATTAAGGAGGAAATATGGATCGATAGGGGGTGAAAAATAGATGGAGTGAACCTGTACTTACTCAAACTACCGTAACAAACTAAAAAGTTGGGAGTTTGGAAGGAGAAAGTCCTCCTGTTGTGTGCCTTTCCTTCCTTCCCATTTTACCTCCTTTCTCTTTTAGTTCATCGTCGTTGTTATCGGAATTTGCCACAGTTTTTTCAGTAGGAAAAAGAAGAAGACGAGGAGGAGGAAACATGACTGGGACTAGGACAGGACTTCATGTTTCGTTATTTTGGCAACGCTCTCTCCTCCATTTCCCTTTCTCTCTTTATCTCAATCTTCTTTCTTTAGGTATACTGCTGTGTTTCCTTCTCTCCTCATAAAATAAATATAATGGTACATATGCTCAGCGCTCTGGTGGTGATGCTGTCTCCGCGTTGTCTCCCTGAGCCTTTCTCTCTGATTTACATTTTGATGAGGCTTCTTTCATTCCTTTCCTCTCTAGAAAACATCCAAAAACTAGGTAAAATGACTTCTCTCAACTTTTCCTCCTCCGCTTTCCGTTGTTATCTTTTACAAACCTGGCTCATTATTTTGCAATGCTGTTTTCCTTCAGGAAATTTTTGCAAAAACTGCAAAGAAAATCAGTTTCACGGGTGGAAAGACGTGGAGAAATGATGCCAAAAACTTGTATAACTTTGTCAAAGCGATTGTGGCAAAATGTAAGAGAAAAGGACAATAAAATAGGGGAGAAAAGGAAAATAGAGACTACATAGATAAGGAGCAGGAATATGTTTTTCTTCCCTGCTATTCAACTTCAGACATTTTCTCTCTCTCTCTCTGCTTAACTGATTATGTAAGGCTTTCTGGATGTAATTAAAAGGAGAAATTAGAGAGGGAGATATTATGCCATGTGTGATGAAAGGATCAATATTGTGAAAAGCAGTAGCGGTAATAAGGTAAACGAATTAAAACAAAAATATGCATTACTTTAATTTAGTAAAGCACAATAGCTTGGAATACAATACAATAAAAAAGCATTCAATTTCACATTTATTCCGTCTGATTTTTGCAAATGTTTTCGGGGAAGCCCGTGATTTTTCCGAACAGAGATCAATATCATCATCAACAGCAGCAGGAGATGGTGAAAATATCATAGTTTATAGAGGAAGAGAATGAATCTTTCTTTTTTATATTTTTATGAGCATTTTTTTGCAAATGAAAAAGCCAGTGGGAAAGCTTTATTCCGTTATACAGCTCTTCTGGAGTTGAACTGACACCCTCACTTTTGTCATAAATAATGCCACCTCCATTTACTTATTTTTACGTTTTTTCTTCTTCACTTCACCAAGCAAGGCGTTTTTGTGACTGGAGTAGAGGGAGATATAAAATTGAGACAAGGTAAAAAAAAGTTGCAAAAATTCCGGAAAAGGTTGTCTAGAAAAAACATTCTAGTACCTTCAGAAAACTCGTAACTTTTTATCTTTATTGAGTAAACTTTAAAAACATTTTTTGTTGCTGAAGAATAAAAAGCGAGGGAAAGTGAACATTTCCATTATTCAAGGAAAAGAGATTTTGAACTAAAAAAGAAGTAAAGACCGTTTCATTTCATTTTCTGTTCAGCAGCAGCTAAAAAGCTTACACAGCTTCATAGAATTACATAACATTACGTCCATGATTCTCTTCCCGGAATGCATTTTAAGCTCACTCACTCGGTTAAGCCATAAAAGTGGATAAAAGAGAGAATGTGATGAAATAAAAAGGGAAAATCCATTTATCGTTAGAATGATCGTAAATCCACTAAACAACGTATCATTATGTAATCTACTGCTGTTTTCAAAGCAAATGTACATATTTTTATATCATATCAGGGGAAAACGTTCACAAAAAACGAGACTACTACTCGCGTTTCCTTCCGTTCCTGATTAGTTTTTCTGTTCTTTCCTTCCTATAAGTTCCATACCGAACACAATAAAATTATGATTGCCTGAATGAACGAACGTGGTCTACTTTCTTTTATTTCTTCCCCCAAAAACAATGTAATTTCCTCTAAAAATCATTTTTATTATCCTTTATATAAACGGTTATAAAAAATTTTCCAGCCTAGTCAATTATGGGAAAGTCATAAATATGCTGAGAAAACAGCTTAGTCACTTTGCAATAATTTTCTCTCTGTACAATTTCTTGGCGAAAGTAATGATTTTTTGTAAAGCTCCATAAAAATTAAAAAAGAAAAACCAAAGTAATAGAAGTACCTATTTTAAGTGTATTTATGTACATGGATACATTACAAATTAGTATTATCGCATTTGGAGTTTCCTCCTCCTTATTTTTATTCATTTGTTTGGCAGTATCATTTTAAAACATTTGTCCTTCAATTTGTTTCTCCTTTGAGATAAGAAGGCTTTTTGTAAGAAAGGAATGCTGAATGTGAAATGGGAAATAAAATGAAAATGACAAGCGTCATTATCAAGAAGAAGATTCAAGATCAAGCAGATGCTTTCCTCGTGCTTGCTTTTCCTCTCATTTGGTTTTCTCCCAGAGCTTAGATGCGTCGTCAACACAGCAACATCAGAAACAGGGGCCCAGATGAGAGACCAAACCAAGGACATTTCTTTCTTTTACATAAAATAGTAATGGCATTTGTGTAGTAATCCAAATTTGTAGTAGGGTTCTTTCTGCAGATTGCATAATAAATACGGAACAAGCAATAGTAGTAGATCCCAGTGTTTTTTCAATTGAAAGGAACAATACAAATTCTAAACCCAACTTTTTATCTCCTTTCTTCTTTCCTTTCTTTTTCAACAAAGATTTTTTCGACGGGAATAAGTTTTCACTCCGCATGGTTTTGACTTGGCTTAGGATAGCAAAATAGCTGTGGTTTTTCATTTTACAAAAAAATGTAAGTGGGGATGAAGAAAGACCTTCAGACCTTCTTAAATATAAAATTATGAATGACTTGAGTCACTCACTCGCTTAAGAAATTACTTTAATATTCTTTTTTGATGAAAATGGGAGCCTTTACCCCTCTCCAATTTTTAATATGAGACTTGAGTACAAAAAAGTGAGAAAAAATGCAGAAAAAACTTTCCACAAAGGTTTTCCCACTTTTCTATTTTCTCATCAGAGAAAAAGGGTTTTTATTATTGGTTGGGTTAGTAAAATGTAAGAAAAAGATGAAAAAGTTAAAAGAAAAAAGTCCCCTTTGACAATGTACACAAGTTTATATGTTTTATTATAAAAACATGTACCCTTTCCTTTATTTTTCTTCTTTTTTATCATCATCACCATCAACATCATCATCCTATTTTTCATATTTTCATTATTCTTGGCGGTTTTTGGAGGGAGAAGAAAGTCTTGCAGAGCCTGACAAAAAACTTTCTCACTTTTTTCTCATTTTGATATTTTCTCCCTTCAGTTTTTTATCAGAAAAGTTTCTTCTGTCATGTCAGACATATCATTTTTCTACGCTCTTCTATTCCGAATAAAATATAAATGTGAAAATGAACATTTCTTTCCCGTTTTGCTCATAATTTGTAACTTTGTCTTTGTTTTGTAGCCGGAGCCGTTTAGAAAGCCATAATATACATATATGCATAAACATCACGTTCCCATATAAAATTCTCAGCTCATCATTTCCTTTCTATTTCTCTCTTTCTGGTAAATTGCGTAGATGAGAGGGAGAAAGTGAGGGAAACAGAGAGGAAAAGCATTGTTGCATTGTTACATGTAAAGTGCGGTCCTTTTTCAGAATGTGCGGTAGAAATGTTTTAAACGAACAAAGAAAGATAAGAACAAGGAGGAGTGAAAGTAAAAGGCCCGGACCAGAAAGGAGAAAGTAGCAAAAGAAAAAAAGATCTTGGATTGTATGCGACGAGATGGAAACTGAAGAGTCATTCTGCACAAACAGTTGCACACATAAAAAATAAGTGATTCCTTTTCTGTTCCTTCGTGCTTTCATACTTTAGTACTTTTAGGAAATATCTCTGGAGTTGAGCTTGAAGCTTTTGAGCTTCGTGGAAAAGTCTCTCACAAGGCTTTAATCTATAAAATCTAGAACTAAAGCATACCCTTAGCCTTGGCCCTCGTGATAGCTTTCTTTCTCCCTTGCCAAATTAGCTTCTCTCTTTCTAGTCGTTTCCCGTCTTCCATAAGAAATGTATGAAAAGGAACGAAACGTGTGACTGTTTTCTCATTCTCCCTTTTCCTCTTCCTCTGCAGTTTGTGTGTGCCGTGCTAAGAAGAAAGTCGTTATTGCTGATGTTGTGTCGTATCCGTTATTTTTACTCTGCTGTTTTTATTTAGTAACCAAAAAAACGTTTCTTCTTAACTTTCCAAGTGCTCCAAATAAAGCTATGACTATATGAACTGGTTTTTAAAGATATTTTTACCTCAAATTTAATTTCCTTCAGAGAGTTACAAAGTTTTATAGCTGCTTCACTTTCTTTGCTGCACGCACGTGTTTTTTCTTCCACGCAGCAATATTTGTTCAAAAACCAGGAATAATTTATAGTTTGGTTAAAGAAAAAATATAAAAAGTTGCCAAAAGAATTCCCATCTTTTCTTTATTATTATATAAAACGGGAATAAATCTTGTTATTGCCATTACCCGTCATCATTTACTTGAGCATTTTTATTGAACAAACAATGAAAAAAATCGTCAAATGAAAGTGGTTTCTGATAAAATATTTTCCCAAAAACCTATTCACACTGTAACCATTAACGCTACTGTGGACGGGCAAGAGTAGAGTGCGGAGAGAAACGGCATTGCAATTGCTGCTTAAAAATCCTTTGTGTGAATACTGCTATGGCAAATCCTGACGACCCGTTTCAAGGACGGGGCGCAGTGAAAGTCGTTGCAATTTGTGATGTGGTAAGTTTATCTGTTCATTTTATATTTTGTTATATATCAAGTTTTGTTCTTGTTCATTAAGCTTTTTGAGTGTTTCCAAGATTTACGATGATGGGTGCCTGAATTAACTGTTACGTAATATAATAATCTCCTGTATAGATATTGGCAGCAATGCTGCTCTGCTTCTACAGTGTAAAATGGATCACACACGAGGAGCCCTTGGCAGACGAGACGTTCAAAGGGCCGATAACAATCGAATCAGGTTTTAATTACTGTTAATTAACATTTATTCCTGTTAATTAAGTAAATGCACTAATTATTATTGTATAATTAAAGTAATAAGGCACCAGACCATCTTCATCTGGATCTCTAGTGATAATTGTACACTCCATGCAGCTTGTCATGGCTATGGTGCTGTTGAGCGGAGTTTATGACGTAATTTTTCTTTTTTTTATTGAAAAGTCTAGAATACCAAGAATAAGAATGAAACCCAGTTATGTAACAGTACCCTTTTTGTTTCCGTTTAGGAGGATGCAGAAGATGCCCTAGGCAAGTGCCAAATGTGGTGGTGTACAGCGCTAACGTTGTTCATGGTGCTGGCATTGGAAGCAGCTGTGACGACGTACCTTCTCCTAAATCATTCTGGAATGCAACCCATCTCAATGGCCATTTTCTTTCTGAAACTAATTTTCCGTCTGATCGCCGTAACAAATGTGCGGAAATTTATGAAAAACCTGAAGAAAGCACCACCTTCATCAGTTCATCAGAAAGTGTATATCAGATCAAAAACAATTGGTCCTCCCCCTTCAAATTACATTCGGTATTAGGCAGTTAGACTTGACTTAATTTTATTAGCGTATAATAAATATAGTAATTAGAAACAGATTCTTCTAACTTTTTTACATTCCCTTCTTTTACTTAAGACTAAATATAGTTGAACAACAAAGATTTTTAGATGAATATTTCTACATAAACAATATTGTTTTATATGAGTAGGAAAAATGCCAAACTTTTCTCCCTCTTTTCTATTTCTATAAAATAATTCTTCATTCAAAAATGCTTTCATGATGACAAAAAACTCAATACAAAAATATTTCCAAAGAGTATTATTTTCAAGAACAATATTTAAAAGACAAAAAAAATATGATAATAGGAAGCGGAGGTAAAGTTAAAAATGTAAAGAAAGTTTTTGTAATACGAATGCATAATTTTTCAAACTGCATTGCAGCAGTTTGAGGAAATGTTGTGGAAAAATTGCAACTGGTCTATTTCTTAAATGACTCATTTGCAGAAATGAAATGCACGCATATTATACAATAATTCTCTGTTGCCAAAAATATATGGCAAATATGATTTAACTAAAAATATTATGCTAATGTTGAGGAGTTATCTAGCAATAATATTAGTAAATATAGGTTAATTACAAAGCAGCATAATTTTTGTGTCAATAAAGTACCTTAAGAAGCACACGATGAAGTGGGGCAATTGTATACGAGGAGAAAGTTTGTATTTTATAGTTGAATGATTTAAATACTAAAAAGCAAGATTATATACCTAGTTCTATAACCGCATGCCACAGTCAAAGCTGCCAACTTGCAGTTTTAATTTAATGCTCTTGCTCACATTATAATTAGATGATTAGTGTAAGTAGATGATGAGAAACATGCGTAAAAGACGTTTTTTGTAGAATTGTTGACAATTTCCGTCCTGTTTTAACCAAAAACTTACAATATTATAAAATGTTTTTATTCGTTTTAGTCAACTAGCGTCCGTAATTTACAATATTGGTAATTTGATTTAAATGTAGGTTCATAAATAGATAAATTCCGTTAATCAAGTTCATGTAAAATGCTCTTGCAACTTGATTAAAGCCAGTAGAATAATAATACTCATTCAGTAATTATAAATTAGCATTAGAAATACAGGTGAATGCTCTTTCAGTAAAAAATACTAAAAAAGTACATGTTCTTCCGTTCCGTATTGCTTGTAAAAAAAGTATTTAATTACGTATGTAATTGGAAATAGTCTTCTAGCCTGGTCTGTATTCATCTCTCAGATCTGTACATGATGTAGGTACTTAAAATGGTGATTAATTAATTGTTATTATCATTGTATGTCTGAAATGTAAAAATATTGTCGTACTTTTTACGTATGAAGCCGCCTTAAAAGTCAGAGGGAAATATTTTAAGCTGGGGTGGATTTCTGCTTTCAATTTTGGAATTGAGTGCAATAATAATTATCATATATATGTACTTAATAGCTGTCTAAAAGTAATAAAGACATCCACAGTTAAGTTTACTTAATAAAGCAAAAGCATGCTTAAAATTTCTAATACACAGTTTATTTATGAATAATTCTCATTTTACCCCACAACGTTTTGTATGCAGCGGAACAACAGAACTATAACTAAAAACACAAAGCAAAGACGAAATAGTTTGGCTTTATTTTATTTTTGATAAATTCATTATTAGTTAATTATTTAAGGAACACTTTAAGGAATAATATGTAAAAATGAAGCACAGTTTAAAATATGTATCAGTAGGATTGCTAAAACATTTTAAAAAATATGGCAAAAATTGTGAGTAAAAACATTCCGACAAGTGATAAACTCTTAAATTTTAGAAAGACAGTCAGTATTCCTAATTTCTGTATACCTAATTAACAAAAATAATGTGAAAGTGCGAAAAGTTTTAGAATTTAAAGCGTAAAAAGTATAATGAAGGCACGGTAAACTTTTATATCCATTTTATGCAGCATCCAAATCGTCATAAGTAACAAATTTAATTCTCAGCTCGCCCGGATGTTGTTCAGCCTGCTTACTTCCTCTACCAACAAGTGAAGCCTTGACAGAATTCAATTGATTATCCGCTGCTCCAGTTAGGACAGCATTTCCAAGAAAATGATCCCTTTGAAGCGTTTTGTTTTCCCAAAGCTATCAAGATTAAAAACAAATATGTCATTTTGTCATATCACATTTCAAATTGCAAAATTTCTCAAGCGTCGTTTTATTTCTTTTCGTACTTCTACTACTATAGGCTTGCACACATCTGTTCGAAAGAAAATTCCTTTTAAATTCCACTCTGGATTAAATGTCCCTTCAACTGTTGGCGATCTCAGCTCCTTCCCTTCCACTTTGATTATGCAATAGGTATTTTCAGCTATGATTACGCAACAAAAATGAAAAACAACTTTTAAAGTTTCTTCAATTAAGCTAAAATACTTTTTCAATCTATCTATCTCCTGTCCTTACATTTCAAATCTTTTGCTCCCTCTACGGTTATGACAGTTACGCAATTGGGCGCGGTACAAAATGACGCGCACAACCAGTGTGGTTCTGGATAATCATGAGTAAGTTCTTTCACCGTAATCCCAGAGCAATCCGCATAAAACCTCATTTAAAAATTCGGTTTCCACTCCTGGCTCGAAGGTTGTTGGAACAATTACGTATCTCCCTTTATCCAACTCTCCTTGAAACAGCATACTTCTTGTTTTACAGTAATCTGAGGTGACCGCCTTTGGCTGAATTTTATGAAGACGGTGCTCTCGGTTGTCTTCCACTTTCATTATATGGAAACCAATACTATTATACTCTGCTTTAGGTCTTCCATTGTCATTGCTTAGTCCTCTTCGATCCGTTTGAATTATCTGGATCATCAACTCCACATCGTTTTTCGGAATATCAAAATAGTACTGCAAAGAAAAGTATGTTAAGCAACTTTTTTTAAAATTAAAATCCATAACGTTCTAAGAATTTCAATTACAAACCTGTGGATTTTTTAAAAATGTATCGTGATTTGGACAGCCTCCAGCTCGATGTGGTTTTGTCCACTGTCCGTGTACATTGCACTCATCCCAGGTTTTACGAAATGAAAAAATTGACGTGTTCACAAGTTGACAAATTGAAAGATCTGTGAATTCAGCAGCAAAATCATCAAACGGTATCCTAAAAATTAGGTTAATAGTCAACAACTTGATATATGGAAATTATTTTTCAATATACTTTCAAACGTGGTATTTTTAAACATACCAAAATTCTCCGTCGTCTTCAAAAACTAAACCAAGTTTTTCCTTCTCGCTTTTTGGAATCTTCACCCACTCTGGAGATCTAGAATTCATGTTGATTAATTGCTCATGAGTATATGCAAAGTCATTTGGTCCATTTTTACTATTCACAATTAAATTATTATTAATAATGGAAGCTGCTGCTGGGGTTTGCGAGGAGGTAGAGGCCCCAGAATCACTAAAACCTTGTGCCCCAAATTTACTACTAGAAATAGGAACATCCGCTTCGGAATCATCATCATCCTCGTCGGAATCATCATTATCAGCCTGATTAAGAGGAACTGGGGCAATTCTTCGAGAGTTTTGCGAGCCCAGAGTTCTCTCATTACTAGCATTGCTAATGTTAGCGCCACCACCACTGCCACCACCAGAAGCAACTTTCTTTACCCTTTTGATGAGTTTTGGAGATATTTTTACCAGAGATGAGCCCAAAGAGAAAGTAAAATAAACACAGCAGTAGCAAAACAAAGAAGTAAT
>JAANSO010000987.1:0-20710 GCA_036507315.1 Lepidocyrtus fimetarius | reverse complement strand
GTGCTTGTTCCATACCCCGCGGCTTGAGATCCAATTCCTTGAGGGGTACCTGCTTGGGCGACCTCTTCGAAAACCTGAAATAAACAATTTTTCTAATAAGACGAATATAATTAATCTTTGATTACTTCGAAAAGGTTAAAAATGACTTACTTGTTTGAAGAAGTCGAAGTACTTGTCCACCCATTTGGCAACATCTGAGCGTATGAGTTCGTACCTTGCTTTCGGATCGATAAAGTTCAAAAACTCGACTTGCCATTCTGGAGTCCACACCTGTGCCAAACTGTATTTGTGAAAGGTCTTCGTGATGAATTCTCGAGCGAGCTCCTTTCTCTTCGGAGTGAGTCGACGAGGATATTTTCTCTCCGGCTGATTAACCATTTTACTGAAAAAATATTAAAAATCAGTTAAAATTTGCTATTAAATACGAAACAAAATACTTTTCAGTTTATTTGAATTATTGTATACTTACGGCGACCCTGTTTGGTTGCTGTTGAAGTCTTGGTCTTGACCGGAACTCATGACTGCTGATAATTGGCAATGAAGATTGTTAACAATGATTGATTGATAACGAACCGTCTTCAGTTGACTGAGAAAAGATGCTTATCAAACGTAGAAATAGACTTGCTGAGTGGAATTGGTGACCTTTGTAGAGCGTACTCTGGACAAGAAATGAAGTGGAGTCCTTCAGACCAGGTCTATTTATATACTTCGCAAATGACCTCAATTTTGCAGCTAAATCCACATTATCTTGAATATTTTTATGATAAGAATGCCTTGAAAAGCTTTGAAATCGAAAATCATACGACATTATAGAATACGCAATGTACAGGAGAGATAAGGCAACTTGCTTTTCTTGAGGTGGGCCCTTTAGAATTTGAATAATTTTTCATTTAATGCGCAGTTTTGTATGATTCCTGTTGAAAGCTTTTCCTTCTTAGATTCTAAAGTTTATGAATGGAGCATTCCTAAATTTGCATTCTATGTTAATATTTTTCATTCAAAATGAACTTTGAAGATTAAAATAGTGAAAGATGAAAATCAAACATTAAAATGAACATCAAACAGAAAAAGGAAGGTGGTTCCTTAAAGTTAACGATAATACTGCGACAATTAAAACGTAAGAAGTAACCAATGAAACTATTAAAAAGGGGCATTCATTGCAAAACGATTTTAAAATGTTAAACGATGATTAAACGTACATATAATCAGCTTTGTAATTATTATCGTTTTCCATTCTAGTTGTGAAGTAAACAAATTAAAGTTTTTAAAAACGTTTCAGGTCATTCAAATCAGTTGTGTAAAAGTTAAATAGATTTAAGTATTTGTAATCAAAAGAACGTTTTGATTATAATTAGAACTTGACAAGTCTCCTTTCAGGATTGCGCCTGCAGAGAAAAACTCCAATTCAAGTTGAAATTTCTTCCATTTGTAAACTTGGCAAATTAATTTTTGATTTCTTTTTAAACCGGAAATTAAGAAATTTTGATAAAATTGCTAGTGCTCCAGTTCAGTTACAAAGTCTTTATAAAAAATTATTTGCACGAGTAAATCAAGAGGGATATAAAAAAGCAGCTGCGCTTGAGAAGGCAATTCTGTCACCGTTCGAACTAGTCAGATTTTTTATTTCTGAAAGTGATAATAACATTCCAAAGTTATTCCAGTTTGGTGCAAAAATCAGTTTAAAATATTCCACCGAAAATCAAGATAAGGTTGAAATAATTTGGTCCACTGTTCCGGTTAATTAATTCGCCATGGGGAAGACAAGGAGCTCGAAACCGAAAGATGATTACTTCCTTTGTTTGCCAGATTCTATGGAGAAGGCGCTTCGTCAGGTTAAGCGTTCTGAGGAAACTTCACCGATAAGGTAAGTTCATTTAATAAAATAAATTATGTTCATTTTAAAGGTTGTAAAAATAATTGTACGAGCTTTATTCAGTTTTTAACCGTTGCATAACTTTTTAAGGGTTCCAGTTGATATTGGAGCTGAATCAGGAGTGGAGGGAACCCTTCCCGTTGCTGCTCCAGCCGGCAGGAGCAAAACCACAGTTCATGGGCTTCAAACTCGAGGACGCTACAATCGGTCCGTTACTGCTTCAAGGAGGTCAAAGGTCGTCCGAGTAAACAAGAAGAAACAAGATTCTGTGTCAATTCCAAAGAAAGTAAAAGCGAAGGGCTTGTCAGATAATTTCTCTACCAAAACCCGAGTTACTGGTAGTTATCCTCGAAAAACTCGGAAACGTGCAGTTGGCGATTCAAGTTCAAAAGCAATGGATAGTGAAGGGCGGAAGAGAAAACGGGTTAACTATGCCGAGCCTGAATCAGAAGAAGACTACATCAACAGTGAAGATGAGGAACATCCCCGAATGGAACTTTCATCCCTTAAGCGGGTCTTGGAGGAGATCAATGTCAGTGAGAAAGGCAAAGAAGAGATTGGAAAAGGACAAGTTGACGTTAAATTTGATTTCAGTGGTGATAATCAACCAATTTACAGTAAGTTTTAACCGAATTTAATTACCTTTGTGGATATTTTATTATAAATTACTTTATTTGGTTTTAAATATGAATTTACTTGTTTTTACAGAGGTTAACCCCAGGATCATCACAAAGCTCTTAATGGATTGCATAATCCATTCAAACAAGATCTTTCCAAGCCAAACTGCCCAACTTCCGGAACCGATGGAGGAATGCTCTGCGATTGTGAAGGCTCTTGCAATCTACTCTTCAAAAACTTCTCCAACTGACTCTCTCGATCTCTTCCAAAACGGTTCCACTTCTTCAAAAAGAAGTGCTGTGAATGGTGAGAGAAAGAAATCCCGCAGAGAGGTAAAAAATTGGGACTATGTCTCAGGACTGGTGGAGTACCCATTTCCTGATGGATTCTCTGACAAGATGGCTAAAATAATGAGTACGGTTGCCGAAGGTAAAATTGCAATTCCCACGGAAGTTTGGAATATAGATAAGGTTCCTTTGGAAAATGAAGAGTCCAAATGGCCTTTATTTGAAGTAGGCTGCCTATTATCCTACTGGCTCTCCAAACTCTACGAGGTAAGTTTAACTTGCAATTATTTCAGCAATTAGTATTTATGTTTAATAATTCAATTAAATAATTTTAAAATATTTCAGAAACAAGATTTTGACGAAGCCCGTCTTCCGAACAAACTTGCGAAAGGAAAGACCCGTTTTTTGGAACTCTATGAGGATAACTACGATTATTATATTCAATTTAGTCCGGAGGACGAGGTGGAATCAGATGAAGATGTAGCGTCTGAAGTTGCTGATGCAGATTAATTAAGATAGATGTGTAGACTTTCCTTTCCACCTTTAAATCCTTGTCATTTATGAATTATATCAAGTTACCTTTTAATTGTTATTATGTCGATGATTTTCTTTTACATGACCAAAATTGCGTAATAATTAACAAATTAGTATAAGTACGTTAGTTAAATATAGAGTAACTTGTTTTTAAGTCAACGATTTTACTTAAAATTGACGCATTTGTATGAAATCTCAGAAATATTAATTTTTGTATGACACTCACATGCAATTTCCTTAGAGCAATGTAATTATTTCCAATTATTTATATTCGAAGTATAATGTACGAACCATTTCTGTATCAAGTTTCTCTTGACTTAATATGAACTTATGTGATGACTTTAACTGATGCAATTAATTTAGATACAAACTAATGATTATGTAACCTTATAATGTTCCGTTTCATTAACAATTAAATAAATTACTACTCTCTCATCATTAGTGTTTGAGTTTTTTCATCGTTTTCATCAAAAAGCTTCAGTAATAATTCTAGAATTAAATCTTCTCCAAATTTTGATCTTTTTTGTATCTTTCCAAAGACCAATTCCTCACTTCGGAACATTTCAAGGTCAACTTGGAAAAAGCTTTTTTCATTTATGATTAAGTTTTCAACTGGTTGAGAATCATTGCCGTTATAGATATCGCAGTCCCAATTCAAGAATCCAGCAATAGCTTCAAAATAATTCTAAAATTGTTTAATCATGATTATGATTGGCTTTAAAATCTGCCTGGTAGTTTCCTTTCCGAAGGATTAATATTATTATGAACTCGTATTTGTGGATTTTTGTTGAGTAGTTTTTATTGCAAAGCATTACTAAACATACAATTAACTTTTTCCAAACATTCGGGACCATGTGAATTTTGGCTCCAACACTTAAAATTTAATTTACTTCACAATTCCTACGTCCTGTGGTTGACTTACTTCGTTTTATTCGCGTTTTAATCGTAAATGAGATTCTGTCAATTTTTCACTTCCTTTCTGAAGTCCACAATAAATTATTATCCGCAATTGTTAAAAATTATATTTTAGACTTTTTTGAACACAAAAGTTAAAAATTTTAAAATTAATTACGAGTATTCTGCAGTTTTTGTTTATTTAAAAGATTTAGTTGACGAGTTATTTTTGTGCAAAATACGATCCTCATCGTAATCATGGGGGACCAGCGAAGTCAAGAAAGGATTCGGTCGGGTGCAGTCGATGTCACTGACGACTTGAACTGCCCTGTTTGCATGGAACTGCCAAAAGCCGATGTTTACCAGTGCGAAGGTGGACACACGGTTTGTTCCGAGTGCTATTTCCAGCTTGAACTGTGTCCAGAATGCCGTGAAGAACTGGATCATTGGAATCCAATTCGAAATTTAAAAGTTGAGAGGTTGCTTGACCACATCATCAAAATTGAATGCCCATTTAAGGAAAACGGCTGTGGAAAGAAAACGATAAGGAATGTAGCTGAGAATCACGCCTCTGGTTGCCATTACAACTTTCCAAAGTAAGTTTTTGAACTATTTTTATCTAAAGAATGTTACAAAATGGAAAAGTTGACTGAGTAATTTATTATTTAAGGTTTGGAAATCTTGTCAATCTGTGTGAGAAGCTATGGCTATCCCTCCTGCAACTTCAAATTCAACAACGGGAACACAGCCTTGGCCATCCAGCATTTTACATCTGAGCACGGTTTCCACATGACGCAATCGCAGAAGCTCAAAATGGAGCTGGAACTCTTTAAAAGGGCAATCTTCTTACAGACATTGTCTCAGTTGTGGACTCCAGTGATTGTGAAGCTTTCTGGAAGTCAAGGTCACCTCCTCCTCGCACCAGTCCTCACCAAAGCCGGGCATTTAACTTATCTCTCCGTGTGGCTCCCAGATTCCAGTAGTTTTGACCCTTCCGTGCTTCAGATTGCTCAACAAGTGGCATATGTAATTCAAGACAATGAGGCTTCAGACTCTGTCAAGGTCCGTTTTGTCCAGACTCCGAAAACCATTGAAGAAGCAGGCACTTCCACACTTGAAAATCTTCCTTGTCATTTGCCCATTTTAAAACAACCCTTGGCATTGTGGAACAAAAGAAGCTTAAAGATTGCCTGTGAAATTGGAGCGAATGGTGGATCGTTGCCAGGTAACGGGGTAACTGCATCAGATTTGGAAACATTTCAATGCAAAGTGAATCCACCAGAAACTCCCCTCTCAGTTGGAGCAACAGAAAAAGCAAAGAAATGTTTGGAACAGGCAAGAAACCATACCAAAGTGGACAGAAATTACCTTTTTATATTTCTCTGTAAACTATTCGACGATAAAACCAATCCTGATGGACTTACTGATCTGGAAATCAATTATCTCAAGAAATCATCAATCTTCCTTGTATTGGATCAAGGCACCGTTGCCCAACTCGACTTTTTGAAGAACAAAGGTTACACTTTCAGCAACAATTTTAAAGGTGGCGAATCTCCATTTCATTACTTGCTGAAGATGGATGTAAACAAACAGCTTGGATTGGAGAAAGTGAAGGCTCTTGTAAACTCCGGGGTTGGTTTCCATGGTGTAACCCGTTCAGGAAAAAGTTTGCTCCACTACGCTTCTTCTTATGGCACTGAACACACTGTCAAATACGTTTTGGAAGAGCTCCAGTTAGACGTGAACGCTCAGAACGTCAAAGGTAACACTCCACTCCACTGCGCTGTAAAAAACAAAAACAAAGATTGTGCCCTGAAGATTGTCCAGCTTCTCCTTAGCCACGGGGCGGATCCTCAGATAAAAAATGAGAATGGACAAGACTTTTTGGAACTGGCAACGTACTTCCGGCGCAAACTGGAGGATCTGCTACGTTCACACGAAAGGCAACGCTCAAACAATGGCTCACCTGCTCAGGAATAAATACAATTCAGTCTTTTCACTAGGATTTCCTTATTTTTTACAAATTATTCAATGAACTGTGCTAAACAATTACATTTAAATCAATCACAATGTATTTTTTAAAGAAAAATGTTCTGGTAATTCATTACAGGTTTAATCTATACAAATTATCATAATTAAGCACATGAGTTTGTAAAGAAAATGAATTAATAAAGAGTTCTGTTTCTATTCTAACCCATTCGCATTCCATCTCATCAATTCACAATTAGTGCAGGGTGTGGCCGTTAAAAGCTTAACGGAGACCTCCAGGCCAGTGTACAGTCATAGCAGGTCTCCATCCGGCCAGAATTCACATATTTAAAATCATTCAATCCCACTCAATCCTTCATTTTAACTCGATCAAGAAACCATACAAACTTTACTCAAAGTTAAAGCATTAAAATTAAAAAGTAATCATTTATAATCAGTTCCAGATTTGTAGAATTTTCATTTCATTTTGTCCATTTGAGAATATGTATAAAAGTATAATTACTTTGTTTATTCAATGCATTTTGTATATTTCCGTGTTATTGGGTCCGCAAAGTCCAAAATAATTTAAAATAGGAGCAATTACTTAAAATAGCTTTTGTAATTGTCAAAATCTATCATTATATTCCGAATATGAAATAGTTGCAGTGAAAGCTTTGAAGTGATTTAACTCAATCGAATAATTATTCAGTTAAAGCGTTCCTTGTCTATTTTGTAAACTAATTACATAATTAGTGTTTGATCCTTGCAAAAGACACAAGACACTTCAAAGAAAACGTATGCCATTATTTTAGAGGAATCCCTAAAGTGGTCAGCGGTGGAGGCGTCAAGAAAGAAACCCAAAAGTAATAAAATGCTCAATAAAAATACGTGTGAAAAATTAGTCGATATGATTAGGGATTACGATTCAATAGTCCTATCATCTTTTCACATCATCATACAGGGGAATTAGAGAATGATCATCATACACAGTTAGAGGGGGTGATTACTCCGTTTCTGAGGACATGATGACACCCTTTTTGGAAGTCATTACGTATGCATAATTCATACTTGTACTAAACTTTGGTTTGCTGGCTCTTAAGGTAGTTAATTAGCAGTCATCCATGAAGATTGCCTCAGATAACTTTTGATTAGAGATTCCATAGGGGTTTCAACTATTTGATTTCCATGCACCATAAATGTTTTAGTTGGGATTGTTGCAATGGCTCGATAGCTAAATTGCTTGTGAAGCCACCCTAAAATGATCGCCTCTAAGGTTAGGAACGCGTCCCGTTAAAAATTAACACCCACTTTCCAGAGTGAAAGTTTCTGGAATGGCTAATTTTGTTTTTTTAAACCGGCAATAAAATCATAGACGTATAATTCATCTAAGAAAACGGATTCTTCGGAACTTATGAGAGGAAACTTGTCCCTGTGAAGGTTTCTAAGGGAAACTTTCGCAATTAAGCAATTCACGACACCTTCGAAACCATCATTTAGTTTGCACGAATTAGCAAATAAAACAACGGATGTGGCTAATGTTTTCGGAATTTTTTGCTCATTGAATCTGTTAATAACACTCTCAGAACCTGATTTTAAAAATACTTCAAAAAAAAACAAATGTTGAACTTTCAACAACCTTACTAACGCGCATAAATATTCTGACTTTTTTTTAGAATGAAAGTGTTTTGTATTCTGATAAAATAACTTGGGGTTTATTGAATGCCCACCAACATTTACATTTTTCTTTGCATGAATAAACAAGGGTTAGCGCAAGGATTGTTAAAAAACCTTTTAAGGTGTAAAAATAAAAACTTAAGCTGTCAAAAAATTCCAACGTTCCTCCTTGCATTCTCGTCAGTATATTCTAAAAAGGATTAAATAAAAGGGCAAACTTTACACAAAAATCTTTATTTTTTTATTTATAAGTCTAAATCCTGCTTTAGCATTCACAAATAGAGTTCAACAAGCAAGCTTTATTTTACAATATAAATTTTTAATAGGTTTTCAATATTTCCACAAATTATGGTCACTTGGAAAAGTGTAGCATTAGCTTACGTTCTGAACAATGTCCTTTTCAAACACCTCAGGTAGATTTAGAAACGAAGGTCTTTAATCCTTTTAAAAAAAGGTAAAATATATTATTTTGACCGTATAATAAGGCAACTCCTCAGTTCTCATGTCAGTCAGTTTGTTAATTGAAAGCAAAGTTTGAGGTTGTGAACAAAATAAAAATTAGGTGGATACATTTAATTGAGTGTTGAATATACTCTAGTGGAAAGTTTTAACTGTTTTTGTGTTTATTTCGTCCGTTAAATTTTAAAACTCGATTAAAAAATAAAATGTCGAGAGTAGCCAGTGTGGTGCCCTTAAATCATGAGTGCTTGTTTGCAATTTGCAAATTAAGAATTATTCAGACCTAGTTGCACATTTGCGTATTCAAAATAATGAAAAACCTTTTTTCTGTAAATATTGTTCAAAAGAATTCAATCGCGCGTACAGTTTAACGTGCCACTTAATTACGCATGATCCAAGGAATTTTGCAAAAAACAATCCTCCAATTAAAGATAAGCGTTTTGCTTGTGATATTTGCAACAAAAGATTTGCGACTCGGACTGTGTTAAAAAATCATCTTTATACTCACTCAAAAACCAAACAATTTGGATGTGAAATTTGCCAAAAACGGTTTGCTCGTCCGTCGAATTTAAACATTAATTTGAGAAATCACAAAGGAGAAAAACAGCACTTTTGTAAAATTTGCGAAAAAAGTTTTGTGCGGTTGGATAAAGGAGACGATGTACGTGTAGGTATTGCAGGAAAGAGTTTACCTCTCGATCTAACCGGAGAAATCATGAACAATGGCATTAGAAAAAGTAAATATTTTACCGTGTCTACTTTTCTTAAAGAATAGTTTTATATTAACAATTATTTTTTATTGCAGCTAACTCTAAAACTACGCTCATTTTTCAACAATTAAATCCTCAAGCTAGACGCATTACTCCTGTTACAGGATTATTACCTGTTTAAAATATGCAGTTGCAAGTTTCGAGTCCTTGCAAATTATTAATCTTCAGCAATTTGTTACTAATTTTGTTAAAATTATTCAAAATTGATGAAGATTTTGAAAAAAATTGGTTACTGTAGCGTAGTGAGTGACCCTTTCAATTTAAAATATTGCCGTACTTTTCCATTAGCTCTGCTCCTGTTTATTAAATGATTCATAAATAGAAAATTATAATGCAATCAATGCTTGAAGGAAAATGTAAAATGCAAGCTCATTCATTCCAAAAGTTGTAATTGTGGCATTGCATGAGACATGAACGGCCTAGACTGTCCTCCCACATTTTCGGGGAAAAATGGATTGTATTGCTTTCATTTATATGGAAATATTTATCTTGTGATTTATATAATGACTGAAAATTGTATTTGTTAAACATAAGCTTTCCATTTTGGGCTATGATTTATATCTGAATTAGGCCAAGTAGCGTTTAAAAGAGTAAAAGCTTGTAAAACTAAAAAATGTTGTTTGTTTATTGCAATTATTTTGATTGTTTAAGAAATATTCATAGCAAATTTTACACTCTCATGCGGCAGCAGTTACTAAACATGAAAGTTAAATTTTAAGCAATAGCTCTGTTTTTACACAAAATATGACTGACCTTTCGTAATGTCAAGGAGGATGCACATGCAAGGATTGGAGCAGCTAATTGATTCAGGAAGTTCATTTATCGTTTACAAATATTTGCAATTGTTAATATATTTCGCGTGCCGGACACACAAATAAAGTTACACAAACAGGGTTATCTAAACGCAGCGTATTCATCCTATTTTGCAATCCTGCAGATGATATAGGAATAAAATCTCATTGAAAGACTAAATCATACAAATTCTGTTGCTAACGGGCATCTGAATGACAAAAAACATATTTTTTATTAGAAAAATTTAATATTGTCAGAATTCATTGTCAGTATTAAAAGTTAATGCTGCAAAGTCTATTGCGTTTGATTTAAACTTGTAAAATTGTAAAAAAGTGAAAAGTTTTAAAAATAAAAAACCCAACATGAATAAAATGGCAAAGGTGGCTACAATTGTAATTCTTGTAATAATTACGCAGCCCACCCGTAGTCAGCTACTTTCGAGTAATGAGGTCTGGCCGAAGAGGACAACACCCTCTCCAATTAAAAATCTTGGGAAATTAGGGGAAGCCTGCGAAATTGCAAACGCCCGATGCAGCGATAAATACAGCGAATGCATTGAAAATGTCTGCCGCTGCAAAGTCCAAAAACCGGGTTCCACTGACGTTTGTTTGGAATGCGTACGGGACTTCAGGGGGCAGTGCTTTACAAACGAACAATGTCAATGTAAACTTGGTCCGTTCGCTGTCTGTCGAAATTACCGTTGCCGTTGTGAAAACGAGCGGCTTGAGTACCTACGGTCAGGATCCTGTACTCAAAAAGAAGTCGGAAAAATACGAATAGGTCAACCTTGCTCTGCTAATGAACAGTGCGTTTCTTCCTCTGTTTGTAATCTTTCAGGAATTTGCAGTTGTCCAAGAGGTTACATTACATCTTCAGAATTGGATTTCTGCCTTCCTTTTATTCACGGAGTTGGAGAAAGATGCTGGGCAGATCAGCAATGTCAACAGGGAAGTCTTGGGGGACTGAGTGGCTGTTTTGGGGATGAATTCGGGGAAAGAGTTTGCAATTGCACGAAGAACGCTGTATTTTCAGAGATTGGGAATAAATGCGTTTTGGTGGCGGATGGAGACTACAATAAGTGCAGCGTTCAGGATCAATGCACGGTAAAAATGGGACGTAGTCAGTGCTTGGAAGGGGAATGTGTTTGTTTAAAAGGGAGAAAAATGAGCGGGAAGGGGATTTGTGAATAAATATTTTAAAAGTTTTTGTCAATTCAAAGATTAAATAAAATCAGAGTTTTTATTCCCAAATAGATAATACAAGCAATATACTACGTTTTTAAAGATCACTAAAAATCCTCAGGGCTTGGTTTAAAATGTTCGTTTGCAATTCAAAATAATTAAAAATATTTAAAAAATTAAATTCCAAATCTTTCAAATACTCCACTTTCCTTTAAGAACTTCACATCCCTTCTCATACTTGTCTCCGTTGAATCATATTCATTAAAGTTTGGAACGTACCGAGGCAGTTTAGAACTTGCGAAAAAATTTGTAGAATCCTCTAAATATTTCTGCAAACACTTTAGAGTGGGGTTCCCTTCAAAGTTCTCCAAAACAGATTGTTCTTCCTCTTCATACAAAGCTTTAAATTGTGCAAGAGGAGAATCCGTATCTTCCTTCAACTTCGCAACAAACTCTGAAAAGGAAACGGGTTGAATTTGAATGCCAAATTCCTCATCGGCAATTGCAATCAAAGTCTGGTCCATTCCACCATGCTCATGCATGACATTGTACGGTTCATGAGGGGCATCCGGGTGAAGAAAAACTTGGAGGGAGAATTTAGCACAGTAGTCAACAGGAAATATATGCAAAGGAGCTGGCAAGTCCGGCATGCAACGTAGTTTTAAATAAGTAAGCCAGCGGAGTAAAACGTGTACATTGAGATAGTCACACCTTCCGGTTTTACTGTCCCCTCCAATCATTCCAAACCGGAATACTTTTCCAGGCACTCCCCTCTCCACGGATTGCTTTACAAGTTGTTCAGAAATGAATTTACTAATAGGATAGCCAGGATTTATTGTTAGTTGGTCAAAAGCCCCAACATCTTGCCAGTCTTCGGACAAACTGCCGAGCTCATTTGTGGTTGGCACCGTCAAAAGAGTAGAAGCGTAGTAAAAATATTTTACAGCTTTTGCCACCGCAAACTCCAAAAGTCTTTCTGTACCTTTGACATTTACAGAGCGGACGTTACATTTCTTCTTAGGAGCCTTCCAATATTTTTCTGTGTGGTCAGCTCTCACTGCGCAGTGCACAACGGCGTCGATTTTCTCAGCGAGTGCTTCATATTTCTCTTTAGATAAGCCAAGTCTATCACAAGTTAAGTCTCCAGCTATGCATTCTACTTTGCCCAATTCAACTTGATCAGTCAATCCCACAACTTCCAAGCGCTTAAGGAGTCTGTCTTTTGGCTCTATTTTATTGCTTTTTCTGATTAAACAGTAAATCTTCGTGACTTGAGGACGCGCACTTAATTCTTTTAAAATATAAGGTCCGAGCACCCCTGTGCTTCCTGTTAGAAATACTGTTTGAATGTCTGAAACTTTTTTAGCCGGGGTTACCCCTTCGTTAATGGAAATACTCGGAGAAAGTTTGGAATCCTCGTGGATCAACTCTCTCAATTCTTCAACACTTGGGAAAGTGATTTTGCCATCTGCATCCCCTCCTTCCAAAATATTTACCAACTTATTTGCCAGCATTTCAGTATTTGTGCAGTCCTTTAATTGTTCCGCTGTGAGGGTCAATCTCGAGCCTAATATATTTTGAAGGGCGTTTTTCATCTCCAACATCATCAGACTGTCCACTCCAAGATCTTGAAAATCTGCCTTATCATCCACCTCATCGCTGCTCTCCAATTTTAGAATGTTTTTAACCGTTATTTTAATAAAGGTTTTGAACACCTCCACTTTCTCTTCTCTTTCTTCCGCTGCATCCACCTTTTGCCAAAACTCGTCGCTGTTTACAAGCACAATGCTTTTTGTCGCTCCTAAAAGACGCTTATCTGCAATGTATTGCTTCATATAAGGAAATATCTGCGCCACCAGAGCAAATGAGTCAACGTTCAATACCATAACGTGTGACCGTTGAGTTCTTAAAATGGTTTCCAGTGCCAACAATCCTTGTCTCGTTGAAAGGGGACGAACTCCAAGAACATCTACTTCAGTGGCTACACCAACTTCCCCCCAATTGCCCCAGTTAATACTTGTAGCTGGGAGCCCATTCGACCTCCTGTAAAGTGCTAGTGCGTCTTCAAAACTGTTCCCAGCCGTGTGATTAGCTTGCCCTGGTGAGCCAAACACGGCTGCAATTGAAGAAAAAAGGACAAAATGCTCCAGTGCGAGGTCTTTTGTTAAATCATGGAGATTCCAGGTTCCATTCACTTTCGGATTAAACGTTGTATTAAACGTATCCCAAGTCTGGTTGGAAATTAAAGCATCACTTAAAACTCCCGCGGCGTGCATAATACCTCGTATAGTTGGAAACCCTGAGTGGGATTTTAACTGTTCCAGGAAAGCCCGACATTGCTCGTAGTTTCCAATATCTACTGAAAAAGCTACAACGTGTTTTCCTTTATTGTTCCAAGTTTCAAGTTGGCTTTCCACTTCCGGTTTTGGCTTGCTTCGACTTAGTATGGCAATATGCTTGGCGCCTTTGCTTAGCATGAATTTAACCACTTCGAAACCGATTCCACCTTTAAATAAAGAACAAGAGTTAATTACAATAATGAAAAAATTTTAAGTTAATTAGTCAATTACCTAATCCGCCTGTTATTACGTAAGTACTTTCATTATTAAACAGCATAGTTTCTGCAATAAACTTCGAGTTATCAACCTTCACCTCAGGCATGAGGCAAACAATCTTGCCAATATGCTTCGCCTTCTGCAAATAATGCAACGCTCCGCGAATATTTAACGCGTCAAACATTTCGTAAGCAATCGGCTTGACAAACCCTTGCTTTAAATAATCTTTCAAAGTCTCTGAAAGTATTTCATATTGTCGCTTTTCTAATTTTGTTAGATCCGTTGCCTCATAAAATACATCTGGCCTGAGTGCTTTCACTTCCGCTGCTGTCCAAATATTAAACTTGCTCATTTCCACAAATCTCCCGTTTTTTCCCAGCGTCATCAACGTCGCTTCTTTAAATCCCTCACCGGTGAGGGAATTAAGCACGATGTCTACCCCTTTCCCGTTAGTCACCTTTAAAACTTGCTTTCCAAAATCTGTTGTTCTCGAATTAAAAACATGTTTAATTCCAAGATTACGTAAATAATTTCGCTTCCTTGTGCTTCCAGCAGTGGCAATGATATTAACTCCGATATGCTTTGCTAACTGAATGGCACAGAGTCCTACTCCCCCAGAGGCAGTGTGCAACAGCAGCGTTTCTCCGGGGTTCATCTTTCCAATAATAATTAGGCAATAAATCACAGTGCTGAAGACTGCAGGAAGGGTGACTCCTTCTGCAAATGTCATTTCTTTGGGTAAGGGGATCACAAGGGACTCATCTGCTTTAGTGTGACTTGGCAAAGACAAGTTCTTTTCCATATTCATTCCAATAACGCGGTCTCCAACCTTCCACTTTGTTACTTTTGAGCCAACGCGTGAAATCACCCCGGCAAAATCTAATCCAAGTTCGTTTAAATCTTCAAATTGCTTTGCTGGTTTAAGCACAGCAAATACATCGCGGAAGTTTAACGCCATGGCTTTGATTTTTACTTCTACTTCGGTTCCAGACAGCTCAAATGGTTCCAAATAGCCAAACTCCAAGTCATTAATGAGTCTACTGTCCGGGAGAAGGAGTTGGAAGCGATCACATCCATTTGGAATGGAAAGCGAATCATTTGGAATCTTACAAGCTGCAAGTTTCGGACAAAATCTTTCACCATTTCGAAAGGCAACCATTGAGTGATCATTTGTCCAAAGATTTGCTAAAATTTCGTCAATTTGATACGTTGGAGGACTGGTTGGGCACAAGTCCATTTGAAAAACTTTCAATGAAAGCTCATTCAAAACTGTTTTTGCAATCCCAACAGCAGTGGCAGGCACAGGGTTGAGAAGCTCACTTCCTTCAATGCTGAACTGGCCTTGGGTTAGTAAAACTATTTTTGTTTGTTCCAGTTTTGCAATGTTTTTGCACAAAGAAAGAAAAGGGAGCCCAACAAGGGACTGGTCCCTAATATTTGGGTCTGCGGATAAACCCCAAGCGTAAATAATTCCTTCCAATTGCAAGCTGTCCTTTGTTCCCTCTATCACGGCATCCGAAACCAACTTTTCGGCTAACTCCTCCGTCACGACATTTGGTTTTGCTACAATCACAACTTTTCTGTTTAAAGATTCCAAATGTTTCTCAATTTGAGTTTGCAAATGTCCCCCATCAGAAAAAATTATCCAGGCATGATCCACTTTAAAAATATTCCGTAAAGATTTCAATTCTTTTTGAGAATCTCCATTTGCAAAGCCGTAAATGAATCCGTGCGTATTTTGAAAAATTAAACTCCCGCCAACCTTGCAAAATCCAACAGATTCAAACGTCTCCTTCCATTTTGGTAATGTCAAACAAGTGTGATCAGGGCGAAGGTCAAAATCTTCAAATTGCCAGTAGCCCTCAAGCAACCCAAAAACAAAAGTGATAACCGGGGAATGATCAATTGTTTCAATTATTTGCAACATACTTCCAGGCTTGAGTAGTGTGCGAATATTCTGCAAAGTTTTTTTAACGTCTTTAGCAATGTGGATCACTTCACTTGCCAAAACCAAGTCAAAATATTCAGGATATAATCCTTGCTCAAGTGGGTCCTTTTCCATGTCGAATTTTTTATAAATTAAGCTTTTTGGACTATCCTCGAAAATTTTATCGGCGTGTTTTTCAAAAGCCGCTGAAAAATTCGAAATTAACGAGATTAATTTAAATAGCTTGAGATTTTACGTAAAAATTAATACCTGTGATGTCAGTGTACCAAAACTCGAAATCCTTGAGCTCATCTCTTATCACTCCGTAATATTTTTCAGTAAAGGACCCTGTTCCAGCACCGACCTCAAGAATCCTAACCGTGGGTTTCTCCACCTTGGCTTCTTTAGCTTTTTGAATGGCTTGGTGTGTGTGAGGGATTACTCTGGTTTTAAAAAGATTTCTCAATCCTGCATCAGAGTGGCTTATTTCTCTGTAAATTTTCTCCGCGCTTGGTTTTTTCTTATCCGTTGGAAAGAGCACTTGAAGAGGAGGGATTTCCCCGGTGAGAACCTCTTTCATATTCCTTCCGATTTCTCCAACCAAGTTAAACTGTTCTTGTAAGCTGGCACTGGTTGTTGTGGTTGATTTAATAAAATCTGAAATTTCTTCAATATCTGGAAGGGACCTAAGGCAGAATTTGCTATTAAATCTAGGCTCCGCTCTCATTTCCAAGTAGCCCAGCTTGGCAAGCTGTTTAAGAAAGAAGTGGCAGTAGCCAACATGGCCCTTTTGGATTTTTAATTCTTGAAGGAGGTCTTTTGTTGAAAATTCTTCCCTAATTTTCGGTTTCCATCCGAGTTGAAGGAGACCTTTTAGAAAGTACATTTTTGTGAGATGGGCCAAGTCCTTGAAGAATGCATTTTCCTCGTCTGAAACCATCTCAACAACTTCCATTTCTTCAGAAAAATTGTCCAAGTGTGGACAATCTTTAAAATTTAGTTTGCCTTGATTTGGTCCTGGTACGTTTTTATAAATTTCCTCCCACAGATCCGGCATTGCAATTTCCTGTTGCTGAATCATTGACTCCATTAGTTTCACACTTGTCTCGGCAAACTCGACGCCCTCCATGTAAGCCAAAAGCTTTCCTTGCCCATCAAGCAAAATCGCGTATCCTGCTCCGCTTTCTGTATTTGCACAGTACACAAACCTTTCCTCCGAATCGCTATTTCCCACCCAAATGAATTCTCCAACTCGGACTGGGACTTGGAGCTTCCTCTTCACTTTGTCTTTGCTTGACCAAATCATCACCGCTTGGATCATTGCGTCGGCAACTACAGGATGTATTAAATAACCGGATGTATTCTCAGGTACTTTCACACGCATTAGCACAGCCCCGTCATTCTTCCAACTTATGTCCAAACTTTGAAATCTAGGGCCAAAACGAAGTCCAACTTCCGGAAGTTTCTCGTAAAAATCGCTAGTTCCGGTACTTTCCCAATTTGACTGAATTGAGGCAATGTCCATATTCAAAGGAATATGGGAAGGGAGAGAAGGTGCAGGTAGAAACTTAGCTGAAGCGTGTGGAGTCCAACTTTCAGAATCCTCATCCTGTCTGTATATTTCCACAGAGTACGTCAAACCCTCACCCTCCACCTCATCCAAATGAACAATTGTTTGAAGAATGCAAAGTTTAGATTCATGCATTGCAAGCGGAGACTGTATTTGAAGCCCTTTTAATAGAATTGGTCGTCTAGGCATGATAAAATCATCCTTGAGACCTTGTGCAGCAGAGAATCCTCCGGCAAGACACATTTCCAAAAAGCCAGCACCAGGAAAAACAACAGTAGTCCCTATTACGTGATCCTCCACAAACGGAGTTGTTTTAAGAGTTAGTTCCGATTCAAAAACGGTTTGGCGAGAAGCATTCGGAAAAGGTTTTCCCAACAAGGGATGTAGTACGCCGGGAGTGTTCCGTACCTTCAGCCACACACGTTTTCTATTAAAAGGGTAAAATGGAAGGGAAGTCTTTGTCCTTTCGTAGTAACGGTCAAACCCTTTCCAATCGATTTCTCCTTTCCAATCAGACAAGTAAAGTTTTCCAAGGCTGTCTAATAAAATCCCCCATTCGTCTTTACCCCTACGGAGGGAAGGAAGGCACGTGACCGATTGATTTTCAATGTTCATTAAAGCAAATGCTGAAAGAACCGGATGAGGTCCAACCTCCAAAAATAAACTACAACCTTCTTCCTTTGCGGCTTTGCATGCATCAATGAAATTAACTTTTTCTCTTGTGTGGAGTACCCAATAAGTCGCATCTATCAAGTTGATAGGAACGGTTTTGCCGTGCATTCCGGAAATAAATTTTGGACCGTTTTCCTTTACCTTTTTAACCTTGGAGGCGATCTTCCCATAAGATTCCAACATGGGATCCATATGACGTGAGTGGAAGGCATGGGTTGCAGCTAAAACAATTGTTTTTAAAGAGTTTTCTTTGCAATACTTTGCAAACGCTTGGATATTCTCGGAATCTCCGGAAATTACTGTTTGATCTGGAGCATTGATTGCTGCATAGTCAACCCAAAAGTTTGAATTATTTTGTTTAAATTTTGCAACGTGCTCCTCCACAGTTGCCTTGTCTGCTTGGATAACCAACATTTTTCCCTCGGGTAAGTTATCAATCATCCGGCTTCTCTCGGCAACCAACATGAGCGCATCTTCTAAATCTAAGGCTCCGGCAGCACAAGCCGCAGCAAATTCTCCGAGACTGTGTCCCATCACGTAGTCCGGCGTTACGCCCCACGACTCCCATAATTTAAGCAGACAGTATTCAACAGCAAAAATTGAAGTTTGGCTGTACAGCGTTTTATTCAATTCATTACTTGCCCCGCCCCAAAGTACTTTGCGAATGTCAATCTTGTATTTCTTAAGAAACTCCCCGCATTTGTCAAAATGTGCTTTAAAAATTGGCGAGGTTTCGTAAAGAGTTAATCCCATTTTGGGATATTGTGAACCCTGGCCCGTGAAAAGAAAGCATAATTTACTTCCATTTCCTTGCACCTCTCTTTGCTCAAAAGATTTTTCTTTGAGGATTTTTGCAGCTTCTGCAAAGTCATTTGCGATGATGACAGCGCGTTGGTTAAACGTAGCTCTTCCGGTGTTTGCAGAATACGCTAAATTAGCAAAGTTTTCATTTTTTTCACTGCAAATCCGTTCGTATTTCCCCAGTAATTTCCCCAAAGATTCTGGGCACTTTGCAGAAATTTTTAAAATGTGTTTTGGTCGGTCCATTTTATATTGAATTTGCATATTGGATACGCAAGGTGGCTCTTGGATGATTGCGTGGCCGTCTGAATTAATTAAAAATTATTGAAAATTCTAGCTCGGTAAAAAAAATTCTGCAATATGTACGAACCTGTTCCACTGATTCCAAAAGAGCTAACCCCAGCCATTCTCGTTCTATTATCTCGTCTAGGCCAAAGTCTGCGGGTAAGTGGGATCTCGGCTGGAATAGCTTCTAAATTAATTGAGGGATTTATACTTTGCAAATTTAAATGCGGAGGAATCTCTCCATTCTTCATTGAAAGAAGGACTTTTATTATCCCCGTTATTCCAGACCATGACTCAGTATGCCCCACGTTGGTTTTAACAGAGCCGATCACAACAGGTTCGATCCTGTCTGGGACAGAATAAGCTTGGGTAATTGCAGCAACTTCCAAAGGATCTCCTGTTCAAAAATAATTTAAAAGTTAGAATCATCTTAAAAGCCCTTTAAAATAGCTTTAATTACCAACTGCAGTTCCAGTTCCGTGAGTTTCAATGTAATCCACATCTTGCGGTTGTACACCCGCGTCTTTTAATGCCAATTTCATAGCCAAACTTTCACAATGGACGGTTGGAGTGCCCAAGCTTTTACTTATTCCTTCTTGGGTGACCGCAGATCCACGAATCAACCCCCAAATCTTGTTCCCAACCCGCACAGCGTCAGACAACCTCTTTAAAAGCAAAACCGTGCAAGCTTCAGCTCTTCCAAAGCCATCTGCCTCCGCATCAAATGTTTTACAACGGCCGTTTTTTGCCAAAACTGAAGGTAGCGTTTCGTACGTAAAAGGATGCAAGAGCAGGTTGACGCCACAGGCAAAAGCCAAGTTTGTCTCGTGTTTTTGCAAACTTTTACAAGCAAGATGGACAGCGACAATGCCCGAGGAACAACCTGACTCTGTGGCAATGCTTGGCCCAGTTGTTTGAAAAAAATGGGAAAGACGGGCAGCCTCAGAGGCAAGGGAATTGCCCATGTAGACGCGGATAAAATCAACATCTGAGCTGTTAACTACATAGTCTTTGTAATCGTGAATCCAAGAGCCGACAAAAACTCCAGCGTTAGTCCCTCGAAGACTATGCGGGTCAATCATTGCCTCTTCCAGGGCTTCCCAGGCCACTTCGTGAAGTAGTCTTTGCTGCGGGTCTAAATACTCCGATTCTTTCGGGCTTAGTCCGAAAAATTTACCGTCAAATGTATCCAATGGGAAATCAAGAAAGCCGGCTTCAATACTTCGGTCTTGACATTTTATCCGAGAATGCTCCTTTGTCCATCGAAAAGATGGAAGTGGTTTGATTCCCTCTTTGCCATTTTTCAATAAATCCCAAAATTCTTCAGGATTGTTTGCCCCTGGAAGCCTAAAGCTCAAGCCGACTACTGCCACCGGTTCATTTCTTATTTCCGGTATGTTCATCTAGCAAAAATGTAAATAATAATTACATTTAAAATAATTTTTATTTTTTCCTTTTACCTTGATTCCATTCGAGAAAACCTCAGAATTTATGTCCAGGCATAGATTCGCTGCATGCTGTAAGTAAAAATTATTGTCATATCGTGATAAATTGTCAACTTTTTAGTAATTAACAAAAACTTTTACCTTTTCAACAGAACAAGCAACTTTTAAATATTCTGTCAAGATATTTTCCTCAATGTCCAATGGATGAAAACCCGAAAAAATTGCAATGGACGCGTCAACATTTAAACTGTAAAAATATATTTGGTAAAAAAAACTTTTTTGTTTTAAAAATGAGTTTCTATTTCACCTTCTTCCTCCTTCCAAACCAATCTTGAGATTGTAGTTGTTGTCCATTGTTGAAATGTTAGAGAAATTCCGCAAGATTTCCAACCATTCAGAGAAATT
>JAANSO010000986.1:0-20711 GCA_036507315.1 Lepidocyrtus fimetarius | reverse complement strand
TTTGACACATTTCGAACAAAATGAAGTTGGGGATTATGATAGTTTATTATTCGTAGCCAAATCCTCTTTACAAGGACAGAATAACTCTGATCAACTTTCAAATGTTTCGTCTTCGACCCCAAGTAAGAAGCAAGAAGCTGCAAGTGAAAGCGGTAGAGGTGAAAGTCATTCGAATAACAGTGAAGCAAACGAAGGCAATAGCACACTTACAAAATCACAAAGTGAAAGCGCAATTGATAGCTTGTCCTTTACCAATTCTAGTCATACATTAACTCCTGGAAGTAATGGAAGTAACTGTGAGTCAATTTCCAATCAAGCCATTCTTGATAACAGCAAAAATAGTTCGTCTTCGTCTCCAACTCCACCAGCATCAAGGCTTCCAAACACTCTAGTGCCACCAGAGCCACCAAGTATTAATGTAATCGTTGCTTCACCAACTCCTTTTGTTGAAGTAAATGTGATTGCCCCCACACCGAATAAAACTTCAAATACCCCACCATCATCATTGCCAAATCAGAATGGAAACGGTCAACCCAACAGTGGTTTTCAAAATAAAAAGATTCATTTTAAGTTTGATTCTATTGCCAGCCCACCATCAACTTCTATCACTTCATGTCCCTCCAGTGTAGTAGCAGGAGATGGGCTTAACGTTGCCCGAATCTAGACAAAGGTTGACTAGTACACCGCGCAGATCGGGATCCACCCCTTCTCCGGGTGTATCAGACTTTGGTGAAGAAGACTTTGAAGGGGAAAATGGTGATGTCTTCGAAACGAATTCTGGGTATTACATGGATGGTACTTTCAGTTTAAGCCCAATTAGTCAATCTTATGTTAGCGTAGATAGCTTCAACAACAGTATTGCAACAAAGCAAGTCAAAGGGTACATAAAACAATCATTTTAATCAAAAATCATCATTTTGTATTTTTGTTTAAAATATTCAAAAGTTATAATTTAAGCGAAATTCGTTTACTTTTTACAGTTCATCCATATTATTAGGGGCTTGTGACGACCACGAGCTAGGATCATATCAAGGAGTAACCTCTCAGCTATTTGATCTTCAATCAAAGAATAATTCCGTTGATCTTTTTGGTAGTGACCCAAAAGTGATTGCGGAAACTCAAAGTGAATCTGATGGCAAGGTTCCTGAAGGAATTAAGCCACGCCGTATTTTCTTCGAATCACCGAAAAACGGTAATGCAGAGAAAGTTGAGGAAAGGGAAGAAAGTGAGAATAAAAAAGTGAGTAACAGAAACCTGAGCTCAGTAACATCATCAGCATGGGATGTTGAATCAAATACACAGGGATCTATGTTGACCTCAAGTGAAGAAGTTAATGGGTCCGTCTTGGGAACCGAAGAGAATGGGGAAAATGAGAAAGTTACAGAAAAAACAGAGAAGAATGAAGCTACTGAAAATGGAAATCCATCCGAAGCTGACGACTTTTGGAAAATGCAATTACAAAGTCTACAAATGGCAGCTAATAGCACAAGAGAGTTGGTTCAGTCAGGTTTGGACGAACCTGTGACTAGCACTTCTGACAAACGATTTGTGGAGGATATTGAACAAGATGTGGAAGAACTTGGAAGTTTGGTGCTTCACGATTTGGAGGAGCCAGAATCATTGCAGACTGTAATACGCGAAACAAGGGAGTCTTTGAAATCTGGTGAAAATGTAAGCGCTGCCAAATTAGCGTTTCAAGGAAGAGCTTTTTCAACCGGAACCTCCGACAATAGCTGCGCTAACTAACGACCCGTTCGAAACTGGATTTATCAATGCAACTTCAACAACAGATGGAGCAAGAAGCCATTCGGCATGGAGTACCAGCGTATGGGGCACTCCAAGATGTGACCAATTGAAAGACCAAGAATCCGAAACTGTTAAAACTCCGGATCCATCGAATGATGTAGAAATTCTTGCAAAGAACCATTCCGAGTCAGAAGATGAAGGCACTGAAGGGGTAGAAATTCCTACAGACTTTGTTCCATCCAAGTGGGACAACAGTTTACTTCCAAGCAGATCCGCAATAAAATCTCCAGAGCAGCAGCAGCCCCAATCAAGTTCGAAATCATCAGGAATGCGGAAATCTGTAAGTTTTGAAATGAAAAAGACTCATTTGGTGTACGAGTATCCACCCCCTCCTGTGCATGATGATTCGGATGAAGACGAACGGAAAGTAACTTCTTCACAAGTAGCGCCATCAACATCAAAACCAGCAACAGTAAATCCGCTTTCACTTCCATTGGCGGCTTCCTCCTTAGGTCAGTACAAGTTCAGTTCATATTTTTATCAACTTTTCACGCCAGTTAAGTACCATTTCTTGATTTTTCTCATTAGATTGGGAGTTGACTCAGGAAGAGCTGGAGGACGCTGAAATAAATCATGAAGACTGGGAGGAAGATGTCATACATAAGCCTGGCGATCCCATGGATGTCTATAGGATATCAGGCTTTAGTAAGAACGCGGCTTGACAGACAAACAACATAATTAATATTCATTTAATAATAATAATTATTTTTATTAACTTGTTCTTTCTTTATTTCAGATGACGATAACTTCCAAGTGCGCTGTTCCAATGAGCCGTTTGAATTCTCGCTTCCCCCCACAACCAATACCAACAACAGCACTCCATCATCTTCAACAACGTTAGGGGAACTTCGTCACACAAGAGATAAATTAAGACTAGATTTAAACCGAGGTGAAGCTAATTTCCTTGATGATGATGCAAAATCATCGTCAAATCCGGCAAAACTGGATTCTGGTGTGGGTTCCAGTACAAATGTGTCTCCCTTTAATACAAATTGTGATATATTAACCAAACGAAACAAAAATAGTGATTAGTAATTACTAATTAGAGATAGAAATTTAATCATTTCAACATCATCATTATCATTAGCATTTTGTAGGTAAATTAAAGAAATGTAAATCCACTTTGGAAGAATGTTTAAAATAGGTTTAAGGTTTGTTTTAAAAGTATATAATATACTGCGATAAAGTTTAACATAGATTTGGAACAATAACCCATGCAATAGTTAAAAGTAACCCGGAACTTAATTTGTCATCATCACCGAGTCATTATTTCTACCAGTTTCGCAGTTCTAGTTATTAGTGATCACAATTTTGTAAAGTGATAAGAAATACTCCAATTTGTGTAATCTCTTTAAAAGTTGATATTTACCCTTGTACTCTTGTGTTTGAACTTGAAAATATTTTATAGATTCAACTAAATTCAAATCAGTCATTTTTAAGATAAATTCTGAAGCATAATCATAATTATTCTAGTGTAGAAACAGAACGGTTAAAAATAGTACAGTTTTAAGTTGATAAGCTTTTCGTTCTAGTGATTTATTTATTCATTGGTTGCATTTATTTAGTTTTAGCTTTTGAGATGTATATAATTAATAGGTATGCGATATTAATATAAGTTATAATAGTAGGATGATTATAAAATCATCTCCCCAGACAAACATTATCCGTCACCTTTTCTCAGAATCATATCTACAGATATCTGTATTTGGGTATGCGGGTTTTCGAATAGGTTTGGAATCAGATTTGAATTACCCCAATAACTGAATTGGGAAAAGCCCACTGAACTGGAATAAACTAATTTATTTTTTGGTATTATTTTTAAAACAAGTCAATTATGCACTATTGCATTTATCTAGATTGTATTTGATTAATTTTTTAATTCTCCTATGTCTTGTATTTATTAAAAGATGTTCCTTTAAGGTATTATGATTGTTCTGATTTATATGAATATGATTTAATTTGTCATTTAATAGAATGCATTGTTGTGCAAATTATGGGCCAAAGTTTGTCGGTAGATGGAAAAGTATAATAATAATCAACCAACTGAACCAACCAAGTATAGGTATACATGTATTAATTTAGAAGAAGTATGATATTGATTTATAAAACGCAGTAGTAGCGTACATTGTTAAGTAATGTGTCATTATTTTCAGTTTAGTATCAGATATATAATGATATTATTTATTAATTTTCATCAGTATTATATAATAATATATATCATCATTTATCATCCTATTGTATTAACATTGTAGCGATGTACACGACTACTTATTATTCTCCATACGAAAAGTCATAAAACTAACATTCGTTTTCTTTTATAATTTAAAATCGGAGTAAATAAAAATCGAATATATATTATACCTATATATCAGCAACAACAAACGATTCGTTTAAAATAAATAAAAAAGAAAATTCAGAATCAGAAAATAAACCGTTCTCAATCATTTGCACTTTATTCGAGTTTTAAAAAAGTATAACAGTATTAAAGAAAGTCAAATCACGTTTCTTTTATTCATCGTCATTCAAAATACCTAATCATTAGCTAATTAATTTCTTACACATAAATATACTGGTTTTCTTTTTTTGTTAAGAAAAAACAAGAAAGTATCTGAGCCATTCATATTTCATTTATTACAGCACTTGATTTTATTTCACAACAAGAGAATAAGTAAGCATATATAAAATTAAATCTTTCATTTTCTTTTATCTTTGTAAATTACTCTTTTATCTCTTATTATACCATTGTAAAAAAGGAACCTTTAAACATTACATTGCTTTCCAACTACCAAACCTCTTTCTTTAACTTCTAGCAACTATAAAAATGTTTACCTGTGTAACTAGCTAATCATTATTATTCTACGGTAAATTTGGAATCAGTCATCTAAAAAGAAAAATGCATTGAAAATTTTAATCAGACCTTACAAAAAATCAGCAGTGTATGACAATACTAGGTATATAGGTCACTAGAAAATACAATGATTGATTACTTTAACTTGACATTGCTATTGTTTTTTCATCACTAACTTGCTTACATCATTCTTCCCGGGTACTAAATGTACTACTGTGTGAAATCTCTACCAGCGGTAAACTTAATTCTCAATTACAAATCAACAGTAATGTTAATTACTTTTAGTCCGCTTTGATGTAATAATACATTTTGTAGAAATTGATTAGCAGAAATACAATATTGTTTATTATTTAATAATAATAATTGTAATATTTTTTGTAATGTAGTTAGTAGCCATTATAACAGTAAGAATTATACTTTATTTTGTTACAATCGTATTTTTAAAATTGATACCACAGTGTCAGCACGTTCTCTGCGAGTTTCGTACGAAATACTTTTAAAATGTTTTTGAGTGGACTAGAGTAATGAAAGGAAGACACATAGCCGATCGATACACATATTATTGGATTCGATTAGATCAATTCCTTGAAAATTGCTTATGACGATGCAATAAACTTGCAATATTTATTCTTGTGATGATTCACCGTGATACTGTGATGTATGCAGAATCCTCATTTGTTATACAAGTTTGATCTATTCAGTTATTTCCAATGTTCGAAATACGGCTGCGTTCATCAGTTTTTGGCATTTATTGTCTACACCCATGCTGAAGATAGAAAATTCTTACAGATTCTTTATAATGAGATTGTTCTCGATTTTGGAGGTGTCCGTTAGAAGTAAAGGTAACGTTTTCACGTGGCTTTGCCATTGTGATGAAACTTGAAAAAATTTGACACCAGGCCATTCCGCTCCGTCTACGTACACTGAAATATGCAAAAATTGAAATGATTCCCATGTGAAAAAGTTCATTATGTAATTCACTTGTTCTTGGAAACATACATTCCAAACTTTAGATAATTTTAAAATATTTATAGTTACTTACATTTGATGGGCGTTTGAGACTTTGCCAAGCAAACGAGCCTTGAAATTCCGTCTGTGCATTGATTTTTTACATCGGAATCTCTCTCTTTTTTCTTTCCCAACCGCATAACTAAAATAAAAAGTGATAAAAAATTTTAAAATTAAACTCAAAACACCCATAAAGAAAAAATGGAACGTTTTCAACAAACAATAAATAAAACTTACTTTTTTGCTTTTTCTGTTCCTTTAGCGTGTAACTTAGTGCGAGACCATTATCTTGTGTTCTTTGAATGGTAAGAGATCTGAAAGAAGCTTTGACAGAGTTTTTGACAGTGCCTTTCCAAAAGTCCAACTGAAGTTCAAGAGGTTCCTCTCTTGGGGAATGTGGAGGTGAAGGAGGAGACGATGAAAGGTCGCCAGTTTCACCCTGCTGTTGCTCAATTGAAACTGACGAGTAACCAACATTCAGCCTCACCTCACTAATGAAAGGAACAAAGACTTGAGAAGACTCTTCATTCTCTTTGAATGTGATCATTGCTTCGGCAATAGGAAGATTGAGAATATGCCTTCTTTCTCTGGCCATGTTGGCATATGAAATGATTCTAAGTGCCATCTCCTCACAAGGTTCTTTTTCTAGCTGCTCCGTGAATGTTTGACTGTAAAGAGAATCTTGTTGACAGAGAAGACGCCAAACAGAGCCACCAACAGTAAATGGTGCGTAGAGAAAGGAAAAGTAATTTTGCCATTCATTATTTTGTCTCGATAGCTGGGTGACATAATGTTTCGTGGCCCCACTTAGGAAAGCGTCTGTCCCAGCTACAGCCACCGTCATTTGTGGCGGAGGTTTTGCATTGTTGTTGCAAAATTTTTGTATTTTCCCCACAATGTGAGGGAAGACAGCCTTAAGATCAGCATCAGACTCGATTCCAAGCACTCGAATTCCTGACTTGTCCAATGCTGAAAATATACTTGCACCTTGGTTTTGCTCCACGGAAACAAGGACAATGAGATCCGGAAATTTTTCATCGGGAGGGAATGCTTTGGTAATTTGGTCCCCAATTGAGACAACTTTAGCTTTGGTATTATTGTTGGACACCGGTGTTGATGTTTGGAAGATGCCAATGGTTGGAGAGATTCCTGATGGGGAGCGGGCTGCAATCTTTGGTGACTCACCGGAATACTGGTCTGGCTCTGTGAAAGAATCTGAGTCTGGGCGCTCGTCCGACGTTAAGTTAGACTTTTCAGGAATGGAATCTGTAATTTAAAAAGACAAATAAATGTTTTATAATTCTATCTGTCCCTCATTTTTATCATATCTTAAAAGTTCCAGCAAACTTACTATATTGAGCCAGTGATCGGGAAGATGCAAAAAAGGGTGGTAACACAGGTTTCGGAAAAGATCCTACTGACAACGCTGTAAATGCACATAAGCATAATCATGTTGAGCAAATGATTATACCCATTTATTTTAAACGACACTTAAGGAATGATCCTTCTCGTCTCGTATTAGAAGCCGTCGCATCAAAATTATAATACTTACTTACTATCCGCATCCGGTTCGGAGTCAGACAACCCCTCCAATTCATCAAACAACTCATCAATGTTGTCAATGTTATCGATTGCACCTCCCGGCTTCGTTTCGCTCCCTCTATGTCCTTCCTCCGTTGCTTTGAACTTCTTTAGAAGGTTCACAATTTTCTGTTTAAGATTCTGTGCACACATAGATCACATCCAAAAAAAACTTTCATTAGAATTAAGAACCCCGCAAACTTTTTCATCAGCATCAATCAATCTTTTTTTCTCTACAGCACATTCCATTTAATACAAAACTTAAATTATATTTGGCTTACCCTATTGTGTGGCAATTTCGAGTTTTTCCTCAGAATGACATCATCTGGAGGCGAGTCAGAAGAATGTGAGGAAAAGTCATCTTCATCATCGGAAAAGTCGTGAGCTGGATTCCTCATTGGTTTGCCTGTAGGTTCACCGGGAGCATTCAGTGGTGAGGATAACTGTCTCCTTAACCCAGAAGCTTTACCAAGGTAGCAGTAGGTAGCANTGGTGAGGATAATTGTCTCCTTAACCCAGAAGCTTTACCAAGGTAGCAGTAGGTAGCAGACACAGAGATAGATTGAGAGAGACAGAGAAAGTGAAAACGGTGCAGAACACAGATAAAGAAATGCATTGGAGGCAAGGTGGGTTCACATACATTGCAAAGAATTTTTTCTCGGTAAAAATTAGTTTTAGTTTGCTTAGTGCTCAGTTCGTTAGATAAAAACTCAATTTTGCTCTATAAATTTCTATATCAAAACAAACTTTCAATCTAATTCTGACTTTGCCAAAAGTGTCAAGGTTAAAGGGCTCATTACGTAAGTAAAAGTAAATATCTAGAAAATCCATCTACCATTACTAATATTGATACAATCCTGTTTACGTACATGAAATGTTATTTTTTAAAACACGCCATGCCATATATAGGAAATAAATCTCTAGATTTGGAAATGGAATGAAAAAGATTTACAGACAAAAAAAAGGTATAAAATTAAAGTTGAAGAGAGTTGTAAATAAAATTAATTCGTGACGAGATGCGCATACTTAAAAAGACAAAATGCTGGAAAAGTGATAGTGATGAACAAAGTACATATAAAAGCAGTTTTTTCTTTTGCTTTTTCACAATCCAATTTTTTGGCAGATGGATTGAAACTTTGAAACCCTTCCAGGAAAAAATACGAAGAAAGTCATAGGGACAGATACGTAAACATATAGAGAGTGAATATTCTCGAGGAGCAAACAGGAGAAAAAGCGTAATGCAATTAAGATTTAGTTAGTAATGAAAAACGAAAAAGGATAAATGGCTAAAGCAAAGTTTTCCCGTATATATAAAAATTAAAGATATTCTATTGTAAAATACCTGAATTAAGCTTCCCCTTCCTATCTTCAATATCATCAACAGGCTGAGAAGCTATTCCCATGATTGTCACCTTCGCCAATGGTCCGTTATTTTCCTTATTCCCTCCGTCTGGGGTAAAGAGATTTAATTCCAAATCTAAATAGCTTCTTTGGAGTACCTAAAATCCAAGCAAAAAGATAATTTGCTTAAAATCTGATAATGGAATTAGATTGCTTTCTTAATTAATTTTAAAGCCGAAAACTTACCATGGCCATATCTATTGTTCCTTCTGCTAGCGTTTTATAACCTAGAATGGTTCGATTTTTGTACTTCTTTCGCCTCTGCAGCATAATTAACAATCGGTTTTCATCTCGTTTCAGGAAGTGAGGGTACTGCGCAATAAGAGAGTCATTCCAATTAATTAGCATTAAAACCAGACAAAAAAATCTACCATCTTAATCGTGAAATATACCTGCAATGAAAAATGGAGTTCAAGATCTGTGCTTATCAGTCCGTTATCTGTGAGAGGAATCTCATTAGATCTGCAGAAGTACAAAAGAAAAGAATTCATACATAATCCAAGAATTATTATTTATAAATGATACTAAAAATACCTTCATATAAGATATTGACTTGACTTACCTCAAGGTTCTGCGGGAGCCAGCCATTTTCACGGCCACTATGACAGAGCTCACCTCGGAAGTTGGTAGCGGTCGCATCTTAAGAGAGTCATTCCAATTAATTAGCATTAAAACCAGACAAAAAATATCTACATCTTAATCGTGAAATATACCTGCAATGAAAAATGGAGTTCAAGATCTGTGCTTATCAGTCCGTTATCTGTGAGAGGAATCTCATTAGATCTGCAGAAGTACAAAAGACAAAATGCATACATAATTCAAGCGTTATTATTTATAGATGATAATAATATACCTTCATATAAGATATTGACTTGACTTACCTCAAGGTTCTGCGGGAGCCAGCCATTTTCACGGCCACTATGACAGAGCTCACCTCGGAAGTTGGTAGCGGTCGCATCACTACCAATCTGACTAACGTCAAGGAACACAATCTGTTCAAAATAAAGGAATTCATGAATTAGGCACATGTTCAGACAAATAAAAAGAATAAAATCAAAATTCATGCATGAATCAGTAAATTCTAATTTTATCAGCTAATTTCCATTATTACATTATGTATGATAAAATAAACATTCATTTCATATTTTGATATCCTTTCAAAATTTAACTTTTTTTTACAGTCGATTGAATTCATTCAGACTAATTCAATATACAATGTCTGTCATGATGACTCTATACCGTCATTATTTTTCAAAGAGAGAAGGTCGATCGTTACAAAATTTTCAAGGTTAAATCAGAGCTTAAAAGACGGAAAGAAAAGACTGTATAATTTTTAATACAAGCTGAAGTCTACTTCCTTTCAAAAAAATATGCCAACCAAATTCAACTCTTCACGACTCTGCTGCTCTATTCGTTCATAACATATAGTCAGCTTCTTCCAATTCAATGCAAATATAAAATTAGTTTCAGATGCAGAAGTAGCTTTGCATTTTGTGATCGTGAGATTTTAGCAAGTCCTTTTTTGCTACGTTCGTGCCAATCTGCCAAAAATTGCTTTTTGCCAATGTCAATGTAAATAAATGTTCTTCCATTCCTTTTCCGTCGAATTTTTTTAAAAAATCGACGTAATAATATTAAAAGGGTCTTTTCCTTGCTGTAAAATGTTCAATAGGATGTTGAAAATTGTCAACGAATGGTGTTTAGAAACTACATAAACGTAGTTTCTGTTTCATTTTGCCCCAATTACCCACAAGAACAATAGTTCGGCTTGAGATATCTACTCAAAAACACATTTCACGTATTTCTCCTCGCGTTTCTTTCTTATCAAAGCGTTCTTGCGTCAGCATAATATACTATCAAAAAGAAACATATTTTTGTCATAACGTTAACTGCCTTTTACGTTGGGTTACAAAACAAAATATTTTCTCATTATTATGCAATCCAAATCGCACAATGAAATGAAACATCTGCAACATTGCCTTTCACTTGATTTGAACTCTATCTAGTTCTCCAACAACGCTACTTTCTCGTGCCGCTTTTGCTCACTCTTTTGAAGCTTTATTCATCGTTTATTAATTGAAAAGCCCGGAGGAGTCCCTTGTCAAAGTCAAAGTAATCATCATAATCGGCATTATCACTGCAACAACCAACATCAATGCAATATTATGGAATATACTACAAGGAATTCGAAGCGATTCATAGTCATATTTTGCTTAATGCTCTAAACTATAATTTCCAATTGTTGTTTATCACTGACTTCGGATAACAACTTATGAAGCCAACTTTCTATCGCACAAGACATTATGCCAGGACAGGGGAAGAAATTCTGTAGAGAAAAAATCCGCGTCGTCCTGCATTTCAACTCATTTATCTTTCTCCCATTATTCATTATCATTAGTATTTGCTTTTTAGAATTTTAACGAAAAATATTCAAAACAAATAATCAACCAGATGAACACAAACGAACCATTCCTAAAGCCATGAAATGCTTAAATGACGTTTCGTTCTTAACTGACAAAATCCTTAATTAATATCAAAATTCAAAAGATGATGAAGAAAGAGACCTCACATACGCTAAAATTTTACAAGCACGATTTCATCCTGTTACATAATGTGGGATTGCCCAGTAGAATAGAACAATTTGAAACTACCATGTGCAAAAAAATTTCCATATTATATGTCATCTATTCAGCTCATCATGATATGATGATTGCAGATGGATTTTGGCCACCACTATCCTAAAATTTTTACATTTTTAAGCATGGATCAAGAGATAGGTATCCATGTGCCGTTATTTTTGCAATCCTTATAATTTTCATTTGCTGTCTACAACCATTCATTTCAAATAGTTTTATTTCAAAACTATTTTTTCGCAGACCAGATGTAAATAATGTGAAATATGCGGATGCTGCTGCTGTGCCTAGGATGACGACAACAGGAAAGAATGAGATTCATTTAGACAAGTCTGTGCTTGCCACATTGCTGAAAACGGAACAAAGGCAATCGCTATTTTTATTTCGGAATTTTTCCACTGAAAATAACTAACAAATAATTTTCAATTGCCAGTAAAATCTTAATTTTCAAGTGTGGATATGCGTATAATAGGCAACAACAAGTTACAACCTTTGCAATTTGTACTGTTATGCTGTATTTTTATAGCTTTTCCTGACTGTAAAAATATTAGTAAAAAATTCAAAAAGCCACAGTCAACTACACACTTGGCAATTGGCAGCAGTCAAATTATACTTTACTACTCTCTGGTACTAATGTTTTCAAAGTCAACTTGAAATGCAGAAAGTTGAGGGACATTCACTTCCTCCATTCTTTTCTCCTTCCCTAATAGTTTATGTTTTGTGTGGACACAATTGAATTTGTTTTTTGCAAACATTTTTTGGAACCAACTTTCATTCTATTACCATTCCTTAACGAAGCCAAAAATCCTTTGATATTCATTTCAAAAGTCTTTTAAAACGCAAACCTTTGCTTAAGCTTTGTTGGCTTAAGTCATGTCGTCATGTTATGCTTTATGCTATTGTGCAATGTGCTAAATGTCACAATGTCATTGTAGTCGTATGAGTCATGTCATGTCATTCAATTCGGTCTTTTAGCAAACTTCCCTACAAATATTTTCAGATTAATCCTGTTTTATTGCTAGAGTCACGAGATAGTTTCCTTCCTTCCTTCCTTCCGTAGTTTCTTCACATTATTTTCTACTTTTACTCGCATTAACCATGTCGTCATCATAGGCATCCACCTCACCATCATTAATTTCAATGAATAAACAACCTTTTTACACCAAAACAACATTGAAACTGAATCCAAATATCCTACCAGAATCAGGCACTAATGATAAGAAAGAACAGAACAAAGGATTCTAGTTTAATTCATCTCAAATTCAACAGTCACTAATGTAATTATTCACCCGCTATTTTTCCTGGAAAACTAGCTCAAATGTCATGAGAAGCCATGTCGGCATGTCACAACGTACGTGCGTTTTAATTCTCTTATTCGTTTTAGTATATCATGCCAATTCCTCGTGAAATAAAATTTATTCATTTGTACATTAAAATGCAAGCGATCAAGGAGCCACGTTTGGTCTTTTACTGCTTCTCGGTTCGGTTGTTTGCAGTTTCCAATTTTTACAAGTTGACTTTTACAAAAAGAAATTGTCACGAACGAGAAAGAATGGCAGCCAAAAACTAGAAACTTAAAGTCAGCTTATAGAAAGTAAACGAGCTTACGTTATTTTCATTCTATCACTTCCTGTTAAACTTTCACAATAATGCTGAGAAAATCCTGACTTTTTAAGTTTTATCATACTGACTGTGACGATACATACTTTTCTTTTTCTTTCGCTTTTTATCTGCGCATTCTACTTTCTCCTTTGGCCTTTTGTATTTTAAAAAAATCATCTATGATAAATGCATTTGTCTCTGAAACGGGAAAATATGGAAGGAAACTCCGTACTATTTTGGAACAAAAGAGAGGTGTTTGCACTTTACGTTGTAAAGAATAATGACACAAGTCAGGTTCAAGTCTTTTTTAAAGCAAGCATCAGCAATTCAGAGTATATATAAAAAGTCAAAAGTCAAAAGAAAGTAGAATTTTTCTTTATCCTTGCTTGTTTGGACAAAAAAGATTGAGCATTGTATAGGTCCCAATAGTCCTGTTATATTTGCATTCCTAATGTTTTTAGCACAAGGGCTAAAAGACACAAAAGCAAATTTCAAACTGAAAGGAGAATATTATATTATGCAATGGAAAAAGTATTATCATACGTTGAGTGAAGCTTATGGATCAAGGGTATCTTCTATATGGGCATATTAAATCTAAAGTTTCAGCAAAAATAGGGAGCAACACCGGTCATTGCCATTCCACAACATTTTGTGGTAGGTCTAACGTACAGATCGTTAGTCCTTATCTTGATCGTTTTGACTCGAGACGATTTAAGGAGATAATTACATTAGGTTATGCCAATGCTCCGAATTTCCATTCAAGCATTTTATAACTTCCTTTTCCGCTTTTACTTTTCTAGGACTAAATAGGACTTTTAACCAGAAAACACGGTTTATATGCAGAAAAAAATAATTGAAAAACTCGTCAAAAACATTTCCATCCAATTTAGTTTAACGTCATTGTCATAATCCCCTCCACCGAAAACCCCAACGTTCCTCTTTTGTCTATCCTACCCAATGTATCTAAATCGACAATGGCTCACAAACCAGCCACTTTTTAACGTATAAAACATTGTTCAGTTCGACTTCACCTCACTCAAACCATGTCCTCAGCCCAATTCATGTAAATTATCTCATTTCTTTTGATAAATCGCCTTTTGGTTCAGTCTACTAATATCTGATCCTATCATCAAAACCTCTTTCTTGGCATTTTCTTGAAAGCTCGTGTTAAACGGCTTAGTTTTCATACAAAATTTAACCACGAAAATCCAAATTAAGTTATAAAATCAAAATCCAATTCCCTTTCCCCATTTCCTTTAAAACTATATTTTTTAAAAGTTATAGTGGAATCGACCCATTTTCTGTTTCTAAAAAATGCTGGCGGGCCCACCACTACTGCAGTACGTATTTCCTTGTCTTGTACTTGGCACATGACTTGACTTGAACATGGTTTTATTACCGTGTCATAGAATGCCAACAACAAGAGCAGAGCAAATGACAGACACAAAAGAGACAAAAAACAGAAAATAAAAGGCAATGATAGAGCTACTCTACTATTGCATTTGCCGACCCCAATATATTTAGTTTGTTAAATAGAGGTGCTCTCCTACTGATAAATTCTGGTTTAATTTCAGTTGAATGGACTAGTGCATCTCCATGAACATGACGATACAGATCATTTCCGGATTCCCACAGTTTTCTTTCATTGTCTTTAAGATCTTGTCTGACATTCTACCAGCAACGAACCAACTATTATCCCAATTCTTATTTTATAGAGAAATAACAACCGTTATGCGCTTTCCCGTTTTTAATCAACTCATTCATACAAATTCATGTAAGCCGAATCCTGCAGATAGGTATACCATCTAAAAACAAATTCAACAGTCTTGGTTAGAAACACATGACATGATCAAATGTCACTAAACAAAATACACTTGATTACAGGTCACCAACGAAGTTTATTATCGCAAGTTAATCGGCAGAAAGAAAAAGGGTCAAGCTCGAGCCCCACATCTCAAAGTGTTTCAATATTTATATAACTTCTCAGCAAACGTCCACATGCAAAAACCGAGATTATGTATCATCATTCCTTCAATTTGATGCATACTTGTTCATAGCCATAATCAACATTGACACTCATCGGTCCGACAGAAATGTCAAACGCTAAAACACAGCTCTCGTAACAGCAGGGGAGATAATGAGATAAATCCCTGGATTGCTTTTCGTTGATTGTCTTGACATGGTATTTGATAAGTATTAATATGCAAAAAATGACAAGAGAAACCGGCTAGTATTAAACCATGGTTCTTTTGTGTCCACTTTGTATTATTAATTGATTGGATTGAGTGTTGCATTAGAGTATATCCTATGAAACAATAACCGAAGAGGGCAATGAAATTAAGCTTGAGCTTGATTGCTAATACTGACCCGTGCGGTGCTTTTATTGTTTTATCTTTAGTCCTTGATTTATATTGCATCATAAGCTGAAGTATTGAATAATTATTATTATAGCATACACAAAGTGCGGTTTTTAGGCAGACTTGGGTATGAGGTTTATTTTTCGGTAGAAGTAGCGGTAGCGGGAGATGTTATACATTTTTCCGGTAGCAGTAGCGGTAGCGGGAGCCTTAAATTTTTTTAAAAGTAGCGGGAGCGGTAGCGGTAGCCTCAAATTTTTTTAAAAGTAGCGGTAGCCTCAACTTTTTTTAAAAGTAGCGGGAGCGGTAGGGGGAGCGAGATTGGCATTTTTATCGGAGCATAACGGTAGCGGATAATGTAAATTATAGCGTAAGATATTTAGGAATGCATAAATTGAGCAAAATAATGTCAATTATTAGAATTTTTTACTACAAAACAACAAAATTGTACACAAATTAGCAAGAAAAATGGAAAATTTAGCTTAAATGGGGCCAAATATTTGCATTATTAGTAGAAACTCAGTACCACGGAAAAAAGTACCGGTAGAAGTAGCGGGAGCGGTAGTTGCTAAAATATTTATCAGTAGAAGTAGCGGGAGCGGGAGAAGCTACAAAATTTTCCAGTAGAAGTACCAGTAGCGGGAGCGCTCCCGCTACCGCGGGAGCTACCGCAGTAGATTGGCTACCGAGGGAGCTACCGCATACCCAAGTCTGTTTTTAGGTTCTGGTATCAACTACCGGCACGCTATCATCAAATTCTCATTAAACTAATTCATATAAAAGTATAACGCTTGCATAAGCTTTTACCTATAGCTTTTCCGTATGTCAAAATTTTCCTCATGCCAATCAATATTTATTTCGTAGACCCTGACCATTCCAAACAAAATGAGAAACTTCATTACAATTTGCAATTTAACGCTGTATGTATTTTGCTTCATCATCACTCATCATCTTAGTTTAATTTCCATCTACCCACTTAAACAGTCAATCTTCATACAATTTTTAAAACGAATAATAAATACGACAATATGCAAAGACACTAAAAATATACGAATGCGAATTATCTACTGATAAGTGCATCACCATTTTGCTAGTTGTCACTGCTCGCTCTGAGCCGTTGCTATTTTACACAAATATTATTTCAGTTAAAACATGGTTTGCCTATTTTTCTGTCTGTTTTTCCTTCAACTCATTCCCTTGTGTAAAGCGAAATCGGAAACGTCAACAACACAAAGTTTGTTTTTTTTCTACTCACATAATAAAAACACATAAAAGTACACTTTCTCTTCATCGCATATGCGAAAAATATTGAGCCTATTCCAAAAATAAAGCTCATAGCAGACACCCCATTCGATTCAGTAACAGAACACACCACATTTGCCATAAGCGTCACACCAGAATCGCATATCTCTAAGGAGCTGGCTTACTTACATAATAATAATATAACAAAATGCCAAATAGCAGTAGTAATTTGCTGCAACTTCTGCGTTTTCTCATTCTATGTACGTATTTTAGAGAATGGAAAAAGGACTGATTTTATTGCAAAAATTTCGCTGCAAAATGCATGTTGAATAGCTATACTGACCTATCTCGGCATATCTCTACCTTCTGGTTCAATTCAATCCAGCAGAACATTTACAGCGTTTACCTTTTTATATTTTCTATAAAAACGGCAATAATAATGACTACAGTCAGACTGCTGTAATGTATTGTGCAAAATAGACATAATATTGCGCTGCAATGTACAAAAACAGAAAAAACGGTTTTTATGAAAGGGAGGGCAAGGTATATGTACGGCACTGAATTTAGGAATACGGTATTCTATTCTGATTCTCTTGTTCTCCCTTGCTGGGTTATGGCTTACTTATTTTTTTATTACAGAACGATAAAAGCTCTCTTGTTATCAAATATAGACCAATTTTTATGCATTCCATTCACATTTTTCTATTTTTATAGGATCTGCTGATGAAATTAATAATATTTACAGATAAAATTGGTTCATTATTAACTAACATTTTTTGCAAACAATGATGGATAACAAACCGTTCGTTCCCATCCTGCTGCTTTTTGTGGCTATCCATGTAACGCATCTCACTTTTGCGTAGCATGTCCATACGAGCATTCAAACCCGTTTTTATTATCACCAGCAAAAGTTATTTTTATACAACTCCAAAAATGCCAAAATTATGTATTGGGTAAATGCTTATAAACAAGCAGATTTGGTCTGCAGTTTTTGCATTTTTACTACTGTTATTTTGAGAATCATATCACATCGTAATTTGGTGAAGAAACCAATTCTCATAATACGATTCCATTGAACGCCATCAAGTCACAGTCAAAGTGAAGTTATTGAATAATGATTTCCTGTTATGCAGCAACTCCAGGTAAAAATAGATTAATGGAGCCAATATCTTGCGGCCGGCATGCCATGTCACTTTTCAAACATCAGAATTTCAAATAGATTTTCTAATAATAGAACAATAATGCCAACAAAAACAAAAAGTAATTAAGAATTTGATGAATGAATGATGCCAAAGGGTAAAATCGAATGTGATTACATATTTAACCGTTATGCTCCAAATTTACCTCCAACTTGGGCTTCTTGTCTTTAATTTATTGCATCAATTATATAACAAAAATGTTTTTCAATTTCATCATTCAAACAGTGCAAGCATAAATTGTGAAACCATTAATAACTTATTAAAACGGAAACAATTTTTTAAAAATATGTATAACGTGACCAGCAAATGACTATGATTAATGTGTAAAATCTTGTTTCATGCTTGCATTACTGCATGCAACTCATTATTAAGTGCAACAGTAACAACTAACCAATGACCATATAAGGAAATAAAAAACTGCAATTCAAACATCAAATTCTGAGAATAGTATTTGAACAAAAATATACTGGTTTACAATTTAAAATATTAACAAGTAAATAGACAGTAGCAAGCACAATTATGTAATTTACTTGAATTTACATAAACAAAGAAGTAAACATCTTATTTACAAATAGTATTTTATCTTGAATTAGTTACGTAACTGTCTACCTCAAGCCCATACTATTCAAAGTAATATTTTAAAACTAGAATCGCAGTTATAACTTTAGTTTAAAATAAGTATAAATGATTATCAATGCAGTTCGCATGCATCAGACAATTAAAAGAAGGCTTATCATCAGCTCATGATTTATCTTCATATCAATTCGTTTATCTATGTTCAGAGCAGCTTGAAATGAATCCTAGTCTCATCAATATTTCAAGTATGAAGGAGAATGAGAGTGGAATAAGCAATTAAGCTATGTATTTTTAATCTACCAAAAGAGCTACTACTACTACATTTTTGCAATGATAATGCCTATTTTTCAGTCCGCAACGCAAAAGGTCGTTAAGTCATTAGCGAATATAAATGTAAAGTTGTTGTCGAGAGACACACAGGATATGATGTGGAGTGCTCCACGCATGAGTGAAATTTTAGCCAAAAACAAGGTTTTGATTATTAAAGTAGGTAAAAAAGGGCAGCCATGTGAAGAAGAAAAGGTGTGAGATGAGTTGAAATTCATTTTTATATCCATTACTTTGGACTTTACTTGCTCACCTCCACCAAAACTACCCCCATAACCGGACAGAAGACCACCCTCAAATTTAAAGTGAATCATACCCTCAATCTTATCAGTTTTCAAAGTCATATCACATTCACTGAAATGGAAAAGGTTCCCTTGCTCACCATTTTTTTGCAGAGTAATAACTTGGTTGAAGGGTATTTACTACTCCTTCACAAAGAATGTACTGCAATGATCCAATAATTAACTATTTTTAAGTGTAGAATCAGATGAATCATCAGATTTCTCAAAGTGGATCTTTGGGTGGGTGAACAGTAATTTTAAAAATTGAATGATTCATCTCAAATTATGGCAGAATGTTGGCAGAGAAGATGGCAATTAAACAACGAGTAAAATCCGTTTTTATACAATTCAATCTTTAAATTAGCAGAAGTCGAGAAATCATTTTAACCTCCACAACAGTTTCCTTAAATATGAACGCTTTAAGATGGATAGCGAATGAAATGAATGTCATGATAAAATGATGATTGTTATGACTTTAAAATTAAATTTGACTTACCTTGGGATACAATTTGGTGGAGTCCTATCCACTTCCCATGACGAGAAGAGTTTCATAGGCACCGGTTTACCGTGGTTGGAAGATTGGACCGTTCCCGAACGACTTAATTTTTCAGACATTTTGACTATTTTTTAATTTAACAATAATTTCAACAAAAACTTTCCCTAACCTTCACAATAATTTTTAACCGACAATTAAATTAATTATCATTAGTCCTTCCTATTTTCAATAAACACTAATTCATTTTCAATAACAATGTACAATGCTCTTCACTATTGTTCACGTAACTAGAAATGTTTTTAAAATTAACTAAATGTGAGTGTTGATATTGCAAATTTGAATTCACAACTTTCACAGCTGAGAAACTTTCTCCGCAATCTCAACCAAGCGTATCTTTAACGGGAAACTTATAAACGGCGAAGAGTACAAAGTCAGCTGATAGTTTTGAAGTCAATGAAACGGAAGTTTAAGTTTCTTCTAGGAATAGACTTTTCCCCTTCCAAAGACGAAGATTTAAGTGAAGAAATAAAGATGAGAGGATAAGAGATGGAAAGTCAGATGTTTGGTAATCGGAAATACAAACTGTGGCCAAGGAAGAAAATATTTAAAGCTGAGCGGAAGTGGATGCCTTTTCTTCACTACTCAGGTAGGTAATCCAAAAAGGAGATTGGCTCCTCCTAAGAATTCCACGGTGGTGGTGATGATGATGAAGAATGCCAAACTTTTATCGGATCTGTGAAGAAAAAAGGAAACGGATTATGTAACATTTTGTAAAAAAAACTTCATCTTTCCTCCCATTCCCCCTCCAATTTCTCTTTATATTTATATGTAGTATGTATTTGCATACAAGTTACAAAAGTTTGTATCTATTTGATTCAGTGGTTCCACAAGCTACAGTTTTTCTTTAAACAAGAGGGAAAGTAGGGTAAAACACTCCAACTTTGCTACAAACTTTTATTTTTACCAAATTATCTTGATCACAGATGCAAATTCCATCAAACAAGATTATACTTTGCAAACTTGTTCTTTCCTCCAAAAAAAACTTGCAAAAAATGGCAAATCTCCTTTCTCTGCAAACTTTTGAGCTGAACTTATCATCGAAGCATATGAGAAAGACAACCTTTTATTTCATTTCCCCTCTTTTCTTATCTTTTTCGCATCCTGTTCCACTTTATAATTGGCAAAATGGAGTTTTTTATAAGATGAAATATGAATTGGAATAGAATTTTCGTTTTAGTTTCTTTTCAAAGATGTTTTATAATCTTTTGTTGAACCAAATATTTTATATCGAACGATGCAAACCAGCCGCGACTGAAGTTTAAAGACAGTCAACATAATTCTTGTTAAGAAAAAA
>JAANSO010000985.1:0-20743 GCA_036507315.1 Lepidocyrtus fimetarius | reverse complement strand
TGTATAGTTTTGTGGATTTTAAACTTGAGTTTGTTGAGGTGGATGATGATGATGTGGTTGAGGATGAAGAGTCGTAGTCTTGGTCGTTGGTGCTGGGTTGATGATGATTGGTGTTTGATTGGGGATGATGCTGCTGCTGCGGTTGCTGCTTTGGTGAGTTTTGTAGGCTTGACATTGCGGATTTTAGTTGTTCGGCGGCTTCTAACGATTTTCTGTGCATGCCTATGTGTGGGTATAAATTATTTGTCAGTATTTTTCTCAAACTGCCCCGAATAAAAACATTTGAACCTTTTTGCCCTTACCCAGCAACCAAGGAGCCACACACTCCCCTTTCTCAGAAGACGCTCCACCACCACGCTCAGACCCACAAGTCCCTGGCCCACCACCACCACCATCGCTGGACTCTTCGTCTTTAACGCTTTTTAAGATGGTTTCAGGGAGGGGTAGTGAGTGTCTTACCATGGCACCGTAGAGTCCGTACTCTGCCATGATCGTGCTACGGCCCCAGCACTTTTCTGTTTTTCTCCATTTTGCGCGGCGGTTTTGGAACCAGACCTATTAAGTTGGTTAATTTAATCTAAATTAATTAATCTTAAATGATCTATAGTTATTTTAGAACACCTTTGCTGTTTGTTTAGCAACGATTTTACAATATTTAGCAAAAAAAAACATCCCACACCTGTATCCTATCCTCAGGCAAGTCAGTTTTCAAACTTAGCATTTCTCGAGCGTAGACGTCAGGGTAGTGGGCTTCTTTGAATGCTTTTTCTAGTTCTTCTAGTTGGTATGATGTGAAGATTGTTCTGTGGGAATTGGGAAAGGATTTGAATCATTTTGTAGTTGTTTTTTTGGTTTTGTATATAAGCATTATGTAATTATTTATTTGAAGTTGCATAGGCCATTTCACATTTTTGCTTCATTTTATTGCTTTCAATTTTTGATAGTTTTTTATTGATTTTGTGAAGGTTGAAGCGCTTCATTCACGTGAAGCGTCTTCTTCGAACAAGCGAAGCAACGGATATAGCTCTTCACCAAATGAATAAAGTGGAAGAAGAATATTTCAAGTGAATCTGAATGAAGAATTCGATGCAGCTCTTCACCTTAAATTTTCATTTAAAATTCTCGTAAAATCTAGATTTTATGACAGTTTTTTTACTTTTTGTTGTACGTTTTTATCAAAATTGTAAATTTTGAATGAAGAGCGGTGGTTAAAAGTGAATGAAGCAAATATCAAGCCCATATATAGCTTTTCACGTGAATGAAGCTGAATGAATATAAGGGCTGATTTTTAATGAAATAACATGAATGAAGCGTTGACCAAAGCGGTCGTCTTTGATTTTTACACCAATATTTAGACAAAAAAACGCTTTGCTTTTTGCCTTGTCGCTTTCTGATGTTTCCCTATATATATCCCATAGATTATAATCTGCGCGTATATATGTTTGTTTGATAAATTAGTAAAAAATGATGATTAAAGTGGGATTCTGGATATGATGATGATGAGAAGTAAGAAACTAGAAAAACTTGTTCGGTATACCTTTAATTGTCAACTTTGGCAAATACGGAAAGACTTGAATTAGTTAATTTTAAGTAATATATATAAGTCCATGTGCAAAGCTATATACTACGAATGCTTGCAACTCAAAAAGTATCTATAACTTCACACCAATTAATCTAAAAAAAACTATATGAGCGATCCGAATTTATTATGCTAAAAAAAGGCTTATAAGCTTTTTAAAGTAAATAACCTACTAATTTCTCTATAAATTTAACACATTAATGTTCTCTGAATTAAATAATTATTTACACACAAAACTTGAAAAAATATTACCACATACACACACGCGAGCAACCTCTATTTCACACTTCCGGAAGTGTGTGTGTGTATGAGGAAGCTTCCTCATCTCTCTCTCTTTTTCCCTGGACCGAAGAAGTAAGATACTATTTTTTTCCGACTTGAATTACCCCAAAAATTACACAAACTTTACGGAGTCACCACGGTCTAAAAACCTTACAGAATTTCCACACAAACTCGCTTCTACAACATCGACGTAATATAAACCAACAACTTTCCCTTAAACTTTCAGATTCCTTTTCTTTCGATCCAATTTCATGCACTATCCCACGCGCGTCCACCTTCATCATATCAAGTTTCAACACTTTCTTCAAAAAAAGGAAAACTAAACAACTAATTTTTTCTAAAAAGACGAAAATTCTGCATAATTCCTTCACTCTCACGGAAATAATACCTTGACCTTCACACACACATGTCAAAAATCCAAAACTAAATCCAAATTTTTACAATTTATCCACACACTTACCTATGCCGTCGTTTCTTTTTCTTCTTCTTCCCTCCACCACCACCACTCCCACCCCCACTACTCCCACACCCCCCTACCTGCTGCTGCACCACCACCGCCCCTTGATGATGATGATGACCATGAACCCCAATCAAACCCTGAACATGAGCCTGCCCCCCAGCCCCTATCAACCCTCTACTCCCAAACTCAAACTTCCTACTACTACCACCATCCTCACAATCCCCATGGTGACCAACCACACCTTGACCTCCCCCAGACTCCCCAAACTTACCATTAACTACAGCAGCCGCAGCTAGTGCATGTGCATGGAATGAATTGTAAAAGTCTACGTCGTAGTAGTTGCCATAGTACTCTTTGTCTTGGTAGTTATTAGTGTTACTACTGCCGCCGTTATTGTCTGGTGTGTTGTTGTAGTCGTAGGGTTGGGGTTGATCTGTGGGTATATTTGTGAAAAATGGTAATTTTAGAAATACGTTGAGTTTCCAGAGTAACGATTAAGATCATTACACTTAAAATTTCTCATGACAATTTAACTCAAATATACGCATTTTCCATAATAAATTAACGAGTAAAATAATTGAAAAGAATCTCCATGACATTAACTGACACACGTTTTACTTAAAAATCACGTGAATAAAATTTACGTGGCCTTATGCGGCTCCTAACTATTCAAAAAATAAAATGCACGTAGTTAATAGCGTTTCGAATTTATGTAACTTTCACTAACTATATAGAAACTTTCACTTTTAAAAAAATTACGTCAGAATCTCCATAGTAATGATTAAAAACACTTTTATACGTTCCTAACTCATCGTCAATAGTACAATTTTTAATTTAACTCAAAAAGATTTTAATCTCCATAGCAATATTTGACTCATATATATTAATTGTAATCATGATATGATTTTTTGCCTAGAAGTTAGCGTTAATATTATAAAATGCACACTCAATTTAAAAAAAAACTTTACAATTCGTTGCCATAGGAGAAAACAAATTATTTAACAGAAACTTTCACTTCAAAAAAACTTTTCTATAAACATATTTTCTAAAAGAAAATGACGACATGAAAAAAAAATTAAATTAAAAACCAAAATAACGGCATTCAAACTACAAATATATATATTTAAAAATTTTTAAACTTTTCACCTGGATTATCATTCCCAGGGTTATCACTACCACCCTTACTAGCCCCCCTCACAACAACACTCTCATTACGACTATCCCACTTATTGCTATTTAACCCAAGTAGTCCTTCTATAGCAAAGTTATTAGTTGGTTTTGATTGTTGTTGGTTAACTACGTCCATTATAATCATTTTTTCTTGGGGTGATTTGATATTCGTTTCTTTGGGATTTTAAAAACTACTTTGTCTTGTTTTTTACTCACTTTTATGTTTAAACTCGTGTGATTTCTTTACACAATGTTTGTTAATTAATTAGTTAACCGTGTTAGTTAGTAACAACACTAAAGAAGGCAGAGACACTGTCCCTCTGTGTCAAACACAAAGTTTCCCTCCAAGTCCGATCGAGAGCTAATCTTGTACTGAGTTTTTTTGGTGAGAGGAGTAACGATGTGTTTTAGATTCGTGTTTTTTGGGTTTTAGTAGAGAGGGTTGGTTGGCTGGTTCTGTGTTGTGTAAGGGACTTTTGTGTGCTTTTCTCTCCTTTTTTTATTTGTGATAGAGAGAGAAAGGAGAATCGTGTTGTTGGGCTGTGTGTTGCATCGTGTTGGCAGGAAACAGTTTTTTTTAAGAAAATTTTGACGGGTTTGTAGTTGCTTTATATTGGATTTGAGAAATTAATAATTTAGTTTTTAGATTATATATGCATTGTTATATTAAAAATATGTACTTTTCTAACTAGGATAACGTCGTTTGCTCAATGAAAGAGAATAACTCATATTTAAGAAAAATCAAGGAATCCAAATTAAATTAATTAACTGTAATGCTTATATCAACTCATGAAATTTTAAAGCTATGGTAGTGGTAAATTGATTAAAACTACGTGAGTTCAACTTTAAAAATTATCTGTCTATTCGTAGGAATTTGCAAAAAATATTTACGCAGCATTTCAATTTTTATAAGCTAGTTTGAATCCGTCGGCTTGCTGGCTTTTATTCGTACGTTAGTGAGAAAGAAGAGTTGTGTGTTAAGTTTTGCAAATTATTGTAAAAACGGGATCAAAAATACAAATAACAGTAACAAATTAACTGTGAAATTAAGTAATAGATTATTTAGTCAATTAAATTATGAAATGTGAATTTTTTATACAAAAAGAAACGAGAATCTACACGTAATGTATGCGTATCATTTAATTAAATTAATACAAACCCCGGAATGATCATTAAAACCAAACAGTCCGAAGAAAATACACGTTTCTTTTTATAAAATTTAATAATTTCATTAGAAAGTCGTAAAAGCAGAGAATTGTGTTAAAAATCTTATTTCTTTTTTCAAACAAAAAAATTGAATAAAATGATCATGATGGTTTTATTATTACGTATACAATGACGGGGGTTTTTGTGTGTTTCATTTCTTGTTCCTCGTTACTACATCAAATTACTAAATCTCTTTTTATTCTTCTTGTTTCCCCCTCTTCTTCTTCTCAAATCGTTCTGCTATTAATTTGTCAAAAAAAATCGTACAATTATGAGTTTATAAATTGACAAGGGTTTTATTTGAGATGATGAAGAGAATGAGGGGTTTTGTAAAAAGGGATGGGATGATCGAGTGTGTTGGTGATTATTTTAGAGGGTTTTTGGGCATATACATAGCAAGCGTGTAGTATATTAGATTTTGACGGACTGGTTTTGTGATTTTTACGCTGCTGCTGCTCGCTGTGTGATTGTCATTTTGTGTGTAGTCGCTTGATCGTATACGCTTTTACTTTCTAATTTTTTAGAGGGGTGAAATGAGATTTTTTCGAACATTTGGTTGTAGGATTTTGGATTTGTTTGGTTTCTTTTTGTAGCTGGGACGTATACATGTTTGTTTAGCGACTTTGCTTTTGTTTTTAAAAACTTAAGGTTTCTTTAAGCGATTCCAGAGAGTCTTTATAAAATACATTTTTGTTGATATTCTCAGTTTTCCCCAGTTTAAATTAACGAGATATGGTATGGTGTAGAAACGTATGCGGTTTTTATAGGTGGTAAATGAATGGGATTTTGTTTATTTTATCGTTAGACATTTCAAGATTTTTAAAATACGAGGGAGTTATTTTTTTTAGTAAAACCGTTTTAAGTCGTTATTAAAATAGGTTGTTAAAATTTGCAAAAAAAACTTGTAATCTCTAAAATGCCTGTCATTGATATTCACATATATAAATTATTTCGATTTAAACCGTTGCAAATTTGAATTTAAAAAATAAAAGGTGAAGGTGCCATTGCTCGAATTACTTTTACTTGATTTTAACTTGAAACCTCTGATTTTTTTCTGGTTTCTTTAACCCATATATGTTGAATCTAATAGGAAAAGTTTAAGTAAATTTAGAAGAAAATGGAATAGTATTTAGTTTTCTTGCTATGAACAAGTCTATTTTTTATATATAATCTAGCTATCATTGCTATATGCGTCATTCCGGGTCTCGGAAATAATTTTTTACATGTGTTTTTCTTCATTTTGGACGAAAAATTTAACCAAAAGAATTTGACCCGAATGAGTTTTCACCCTAATTTTGAAGTTGCTGCAATTTCACATAATTTATGCGTAAAATCGCAAAACTAACACTTGGTGTCAATAAAATTTCGTTGGCTTAAGTTCAATGACTTAATAAGTAATTTCGGTTCAAAGGCCTCTCATAATAAGCTTAAATTACAAGTTCAATACAGCGCACCAACGACCTGAGAGAGTCGGGCGTAGCTCCTAGTAATATGTATATATAAACAGTAGAACGGACACACTTTTGGAAGAATCCCGTTCACATTCATTGTTAAAAATATATTCTTTACTGGGAGATCTTCAGCCACTCTAAAAAGTCTATTTTTATAATCTGGTTATTATGTGGTTTTTATCTGTTATTCCAGGGGCCCAGGCTTTGGGTATCAGTATTTACTACTCAGTAGTAAATCTACTGCAATACCAGTATCAGTACCAGTATTTGATACTGCTATTTGAAAAAATGACGGACTAATACTGCTACTGTTACTGATATTGCTGGCAACCAGCATGAAATACTGGTACTGCTACTGTTAAATAATTTTTGAGAATTTTAATGAAAAAACGCCAAATTTTAGCTTAAAATTGCAAAAATTTATCAATTTTTGTAATAATTTTAAAGTAATTTTGACTTAATACTATATTTTCATCGTTGGAACTATAAAATTGGTATCAAGTTATCGAATTTTGTAGCATTTTTATTGCAAAAATCAGTAGTTGAATACTGCTACTGCAAGATTTTGATTATCAATACTGCTACTGGTACTGTAAGATTTGGCTTTCCAATATACTGATACTGGTACTTTTACTGCTAAAATACCCAAGCCTGCAGGGGTCACGGAAATAATTTTGTCCAAGTTCATATATATATACATTCAATTAATTCAAGCACTCGGGTTTTCTAGGGTTTATTGATGGCTAAAAGCTCTAGGACAATCCTAACATGGTGTAGAATCGGGCCAACTAACTAGTTACATTTGAATTTAATGTTATTGTTTTTTAAAAGTCACTCCAATTCCATACAAAATCAGGTTAGTTTAATTAAAATGAACTAAAATGTAGATAGAGTTTCTTAGAGTCTGACTTTTACTTATTTTTCAATTGTTAGTCCAAGAAGGTTTTAACTAAAATACACGCGTACTATTTACATGCGGAATTAAATCATCTATATTTTGTTTTTAATTATATAAACATTACGCACACGTTATTAAAGAATACCTGAAGATGTATTTAGATTTGATTTAAATTCCATACATATACCGTAGAACCGATACAATTCATCAAGTGTATTTAAAAAGTACTTTCAAAATTACACAAAAAATCGTATAAATTATATCTTATCGTTTTACTACAAGCCAAAGCATTGCGGAAAAAAGACTCTTTTTGCAAAAAAAATCTTATCCATACCTTTATTCGCACCCGCAGCTAAACTATTGTTTGCAATAGGTTTTAATCTGTAAAAATTAGCTTTAATTTTAATTACAATGTATGTAACAACAGCAAAATGTTTACACAGAAACGGACTAAATAACTTAACTATGCTAGAATTGCCGGAAATCAAATTAATATAAGTATCTTCAAACATTTTTTAAAAATCAGGTATAAAATATTTGTCCCCCGTAAAAAAACTAACTTTTTTAACCTTCAAGTTTTAAAAAATCCCGTGAAATAAATTGTATAAAAATCAATATAACACAAAAAAGTTCATGCTAGTTTCTATAAAAAAACAACAACAACAAAACTCATCCCATCCCAACATCATTAAACAACGAGCACAATTCTTTCCCCCTTCTCTCTCCCGTTTCTCCCTCATTATCCCATCATCATTATACTTTATACACTCCAAAAAAAAATATATAAAAATTCATCTCATCTCAAAACCATTTTTCCCGAAAAAAATCTTCATTCCCCTTCTCTCCAAATAAACGATTCGATTGGCCAGAAACTAAAGTCTCTAACCCAACCCAAATAACACGAAAAGGGAGGTGCAACAGACTGAGTACTCAGATACGGTCGGGGTTTCTATTGGGTGCTGGAGTGGATGTTGTAGGAAGGGGTTTCGTGTTTCTGAAAAAAATACCTGTTTTTTTCGATCTCTTTCCCGTGTTTGTTTCTTTCTAGTTCTGCTGTTTCTTGCTTGCTACTGTGTGTAATAATGATGATGGCGAGAAAAAAAGAATTGCTATTTGATAAAGATTTTGGATTTGTATTTACGAAAACGTATTTTTTATCAAAAGCATTTAAAAAATACACAATTTTGCAAAAATTTTCGGTAATATTGATTTGTGTTGGTTTATCAGCAATTACTTAACATTTTATACGTATATATCTGAAGCTAAAGTTCTTAGAAAGTATTATAGAGTACCGTATTTACTAAATTGGAGAACCCCCGTGTGCTTTATACAATTTTCCAAAATTACGTCTAAAAACGTTTAAAAATACGTCCGCGTTCTATTTGTAAAGATTCAGGTAAAAAATTCTAGCGTTTTTTAAAAAAAATAAATATAAATATTAGCAAAGAATATCTCTCCAAGTATTTTGTACGATACATACAAACCATTTTGTAACGAGTTGGACAACTCTTTCCATTAAAACTGCAAACAACTCCAACGCTTTATTTCGTTTTTCAACCTTTACGCAACCCCACATTCTATAATAGCTCCGCGCTTTATTTTAAGTCCGCGATCTAATTTAGTAAAATACGGTATTTATACAAGCCTCTCTTGTCTTTTCTAGCAGTGCAATTATCGCTAAAAAGTGTGAAATGTTTTATAATTTTACTACCAAAAAAGTACATTTTCGCATATGCGGTTATGTATTTTTGCAAACTTCTTAAGCAAAAATAAATATATTTAGCTTTCTGGCTTTTATTTTTAACTTGAATCGCTACAACGTAATATAGAAAAAGCTTAACCGAAGATAATTGAATATATATAGGTTTTTATTATGTACACAGAGACGAGTACGCGATGTTCTGAAAGTTCATTCGAAACAAAGATCATTCTAGAATTCCACAAAATTCCACACATTATTTAAACATTATTATTTTACAATTGAATTGATAATTATCACAAAAACAAATCCCAACAATTTACATAAAAATTTCACAGTACAAAAAAGTAATTACAATATATTCCTCCAATTGTTTACTAAATAAGTATAATAATTTAATCTAAAACATTCTCAAAATTAAAACATTTTCTTCCATGCATGCGTACGTATATACAAGTGCGTTCCTGTTCGTGATTCGTGTGTGTGTGGTCCCCTTTCTTTCCCGTTAATAAAATCTTTATCTCTCTCTAACCCCCCATCATCATGTACAAAACACCCACAAGAAAAAGAAACGAGTGAAACTAACGGGTATAACGTAATAACGAGACTGAATAGTAATTATCCAACTACCACTCCCCCATTTCTGTACGCACACTTTCTCCACAGTGTCTCATTTAAACGAAATAATAATGAATCTAGAGAGAGAGAACAAAGTCATGAGCCATGTCTAATTATTTGTATAGATTCAATATAACAGGATTATTTATAATTTAGTGAAAATACATGAACTCATTAAACCATAATATTTTTTATTGAATTGAGCACGTTCTCTCTCCCTTGAGAATTTAATTAATGAGAAAATGGATGATATTGCTTTGTATGTTTTTTTGCGGGTTTTTTAGTTTCAATATCAATGCAGAAATATTACAAATGATTCTATTCTAGTAAAATGATGTTCATAACGCTTTGACAAAATTGCGTTTTTTGTCAATCGAACCGCAAATTTTGAAATTTCTTTTTTCTCTGCAAAAATTTATTTATTATTAAAATTAAACAAAAACAATTGTATGTAAAAAGTCCCAATTTTATCCTAATTTTTCCAAATTCACAATTGAAACCCCATAAAATCTATACTCTAAAATCACGAAATATGCAAACACTCACAGATTTCCCAAAAAAAAACCCCTACTGTAAAGCAGGGTTATGATTTTTTGCTGTTTTTCAAAATAATAAAAGGCTGCAATCCTGCTTAGATACTAGCTCTAAGCTTGCAAAAAGAAAAAATTTGCAAAAAATCATAACCAAAGTACCTCCAAAAAAGCGATATCTCTGTCGTCAAGTTTAATTTTGTATAGGAACTTTTGTGTGCGTAATTGTGCAAGTGAAAGCGTATAATTCTCCTTCCTCCCCACTTTTTAAAAAACATTTCTATCGTAGTGATAAAAATACACTTGGTTTTATGTAGAAAAAGGGTAACTTGATAAAAATCTATATTTATGATTACGGCACACACACACGCACTCATTTTCCCCACAAACATGCGTATACCCTTTTCTAATTCACACATACGAACACAAAATCTGGTAAGGATCCATCATCATCCGCCGAACCGTACTACTACTACAGCCGCCGCCGTGTCACTCTCTCTCTACAAACAAAGCGTTTTCTACTCAATTGGAATCACACACAGTCATATTATATTTTGAATCACCACGCACAAAACTGTTTTAGATAAAAAGCGTTCTTTTCGGGGGTGACGTGAGAAAATTCATAAATCTCCGTTGATAATTTCAAGACTATTTTTTGTGGTGATTTTTATATGCACACGTGAGTTTTAAAATAAATAAATTTACAAGAGAAATCAGAAAAAAAATACTCTCGCAGAATTTACACGTTTAAATACAACCGATTTCAAATAAGTATACTCGGAGGAACCAATGCTTTTGCTTAATACCATTCCATTTCAAATTTTACGATTAGAAATTAAAAGACAATTAGAAACCATCTTACTATAACGCGTTCTTTTTCATTACATTTTTGTAGAATTGCCGCATAATTATTAAAATTAATTAATCATTCATTAATCCTCATTAAATTTATCTAATTAAATTGAACTCGCACATTTTTTGAAACAAACCATATTTTGTGAAGACCAAGAGAGATTATGAGATTAAGCCTATGTTGTTGTTGTTTAAATTCATCATTCTCTTTTTTGTGGTGAATTTTATATGCACACGTGAGTTTTAAAATAAACAAGTTTACAAGAAAATCAAAATCTTGAAGAATAATTTTTAAAAAAACTGATTTCCACTCGTACGTACTCGGAGGAACCAACGCTTTTGCTTTATGCCAAAAAGTTTACATGTTTTAAGACAATCAGAAACCATGTTACTATATAACGCCGCCCACCCTTCTTTTTCATTACATTTTTGTAGAATTGCCGCATAATTATTAAAATTAATTAATCATTCATTAATCCTCATTCATGCCCTATATATTTTTTAGAAAACCATTAATCCGCAGCATTCGATTTTGTTGAGATTCTATGTAGTTTAGGACAGCTAAAATTTACCAAGTAGTAGCTTCACAACGGACATGTATCGAAAATGTTGCATGAGAAATTTTGTATGCGATTTTCAAAGGATTTACCCTAAATTAATTTATTTTGATGTTCTTATAAATGACTAAAAAAATAACACAACAAAACAAACCCCCACGCAATTACGTATCCATTTATATATATTTTTACACACTCATTTCAATTATTACAAAATAAAAGTACAAAAAAAGACAGAGACAGACAATACAAAATACATAAAAAAAGACAAAACAACAAGTCACACGTCATAACGTCAATAAAAAAAACGCATAAATTATAAAACCCAGTCTTTTATTTCTCACACAAAAGATAAAAAGAAACAAGAAAAAAACCTTTTTATTATTGCACAAACATCAACTACAAAACCCCCCCAAAAATCAAAACAACCCCTAAAACAACCCAACTAACCCCAACCCTACGACCCCCATCACTACTACTACTACTACTCCCCCTATCCCCAACCTCCCTAAAACTATCAACAACATGAATCTTCCACCCCATATTCCCTTGCGTATAACTATGGTAGTACACAGTATCCGGCCAACTACTAAAAAAACCTTTTTATTATTGCACAAACATCAACTACAAAACCCCCCAAATCAAAACAACCCCTAAAACAACCCAACTAAAACCAACCCTACGACCCCGACTACTACTACTACTCCCCCTATCCCCAACCTCCCTAAAACTATCAACAACATGAATCTTCCACCCCATATTCCCTTGCGTATAACTATGGTAGTACACAGTATCCGGCCAACTACTATTAGGAGTAACCTCAAGTATAGCAGGCTCACTCCCTTGCTCACACCTCAACTTCAACGTATTCCTAAACTTCTCGAAAGTACTGTACTTCTCGTCAACCCTCCTGTCCGTACGCTCATGTCTCCATAGGCATAGTCTACCCGCAGCTGTGGGTCTAGGCTGTCCGCGTCGGGTTACTTCTACTCCTGCTAGGATCCGTGAGTTTGGGTTTGTAGAGGATTGGGGTCCTCCGAGGGGCTATATAGGGTTACACAAATTATTTTTATTTGTATTTGTGTTAATTTTACGTCTCCATGACAACAACAAAAATCAAAATTATTATTCAAGAAAAAAAAACTCAAAACGAATTTAAGATCATTTTTTAACCAGTCACTATAGAGATATTTTATTACAAATACCCGCACTCACCTCATTAGTAATAATAAAAGGATGGTAAACCTCCAAATTATGAGGATTATTCCCACCCTCAACCCTAAAAGAGTACGTAACCCCACGCTGCATATACAACTCAGGAGTAACATACCCATGAATATACCAAGAGTACCCAGGATTAGCATACCCACTCACCCCTTCATACCCACGTAGCCCAGCACTAGGTCCTAGCCTAGCGGTGAACGATCTCAACTTCCCATCTACTATTTTGAAAGGGCCCCAGGGTTTGCTATATAAATACACAACACGGGTATATATTTAATTACGGTTTAAATAGTTTTAATTAATAGTTCCGTAATTATAATTCAAAAAACACTTACACTTTCTTACTCTCATCCGGCAACAAAAACGGAACACAAGCCCCATCCCCACCCCCAAGCCTAACCCCAGAATCATCCCCATCATCATCCCCATGCGACACACTCAACCCCCCAACCAACGAGTCCCCCCTAGGCTTAACAAACTGCATAGTCTTAACCTGCTTAGGATAAATCCGATGAAACCCAGGCTCTTTAGTCTTCATCATTCTGCCCAGTGCCCAGATCACCGACACAGGCTATAAAAAACACGTGTAATTGTACAAATTAATTGTAATGAACGTGTTAATTGCTTAAAATTCTAAATAAAACCCTAACCTTATCCACATCAATATCCTTATCAACATCATCACTAGCCTTTAACTGCCTCCTGTACTTAATAACAGTAAGGGCCCCACCAACTCTCCTCCCCTCCAAAACTTGGATCCCATCCGATTTCCCCAAGTCTTGATCCCTACACACCCCTTTCTTAACCTCTAGGATTTGGGAGCACTACACAAAAAAAACAAAACAATTACGAAAAAGACGATACCAAACTACAATTATAAAAGTATAGTTACCACAACTAGCAACTAACCGGAGCTTTACTATCAATATTATAATCCTGAACAACCCCTTGCCCAGTCCTCAAGTTAAGATACCCAATAGCAACGTCCCCACCCACCATTTTCGCACTACTATTATCCCCACTCAACCCAAACCCAAGCCAGTCATCCTCACCAGCCAAAGCCACCAACTCGATAGTTATGGTTTGACCTACCACGTCCCAACTCACGTGGAAGTCTCTGTGGAGTGCCATGCAGTTGGGTAGTGTGTAGTCGTATTTCTGTGTAATAGTATTGAATAGTTTTTATTTTAGTTGCCATGACGACATAATAACGAGTATAAAATGTATAAAAAATCGTAAAAAAAACTCACGATAGATCTGCGTAAGTTAGGCGGCACGATACTAGACCCTTCATTCTGATCCTGATTAGGTAATATTAACATACCCAAGAGCCTTATCATTCTTCTTATCATACACACTCAACCAGTGTACAGAGTTATCCGTGAATGTCAATGACCCGGGTAGCACTAGCTCTACGTCTTCGTTTGTGTATGAGCGGAGAGGTTCGAGGCTGAAACAAAACCAAAAAAAAACATTAGTATATTCGGTAACCAAGCCAACGCATATTATAAAAAAACTGTAAAATAACTAACTATCCATTCTCATCAGGAATAATAGTACTAGCCCCACTCCTAAGGTTAGGAACATGACCCTTCCCAACAACAAAGTAGCACTCCATATCATCAGCAGCGTGGAGATTTAAATTGTAGATTTTGATCGTTTTAGTGTCGATGAGTTCGATTTGGTCGGAGGAGCAGTCGTCGGATTTTACTATTAGTGGGGGTAGTGTTTGGGTGCTTGGGGGTTCGAAGTTGTCTAGTACGTACACGTCTCCGTAGTTTTCCTTAAAAATTAAGATAAATGATTGTTTAAAAAAACGCATCAAAATAAATAATTAACAGTATAATTAACATAGTTAAATTAATGTATTATATAGCACTTACAAACCGACTCAAATCATAAACACTAATCCACTTAACCTCATTAATAACCTTCCCATCCGGCAACGTAAGAGTAAAATCCTTATTATCCGACTTCCCTAACACGTTAGTCCGTCCATACTGATCAGGTATAATGAACCCATTAGGCCCAGGCACAGTCCCACTACTACCCGCCCAGAAGTACGCGTCTTTACCCATGCCATCGTAGTTGAAGTCTTTGATGAACAGTGTCGTACGGTTAACTGCGTATACTGACCCTGAGACTCCGTGGTGGTGTACGTTGAACTTTCCTATTATTAACCCGTAGTGTTGTTGGGGTGGTGGGGAGTTGTTTGGGTCGTCGTTTGGGTATTGGGTTGTTGGTGTGATTATGGGTAGTATAGTTATGAGTGTTGCTAGTAGTTTCGTCGTCGTCATGGTGATGATTGGGTTTTTTTAGGTTTGTATATATGGGGGTAACAAACACGAGAGAGAGGGGGTAGATTTTAAAGGGTTATGTAGATTAAGACATTTGAGGGGGTGAATTACGTGTGCGTTTTAGTTTGAAATCTTCATGTTTTTGAAATAATTTTTATGTATTTTTAAAAAACTTTTATCCTTTTTCTTTATAAAGTAAAATTCGTCAAAAAAAATTAAAATCAAGATCACGAAAAAATTAAAGAAACCTATCACAAACGAAGTGTGTGATAAATATGCATTTAACTTTTAAAAAACTATCCAGCTAAAAGCTCTAGTTAGACTTCCTGGACACACCCTTATAACTAACAAAAGGTCTGGAAAGAAAAAGGAATTTATGATCATCACCCCCTTAAAAAATATTGATCTGATTTAGATACATTTTTAACAAAAAATCTGTTAAATTTAGTATACATGAGAAGCCGTGTGTATATGTACGTCAAAAAAAAACGTGTGTAGGGATGGGGGTTTTTGTGTTTAAGTGAAAGGGATGGTTTTTTTTGTAGGTAACAGGTATGTATCAGGTATAAAATTATAAGCAACAGGTAGGTATTATGATACATGGACAGGTATGTTTTTGTGGGAGAGTGAATATGATATCTTTTGAGAAATTCTTTTTGTAGAAGCTAATAATATAAGATGTGTATGTTTTTTTCTTGTAAGATAATCTTGTTTGACTTTTAATATGGATTGGTTTAAATGTTATGTAGAGAATTGTAGTAGTGATCTTGTGTACATATTATATAGAGCTTTTGAATACGTTCGTTTTGTTCATTATACTGTTTGTATTGCAAAAGTATTTTCTTTCACACGTAAAAAATTAATATAATCATACACAGGTTAGCATTATAGCAATCAAAAAAGTAATTGCATGTATAAAATTGTAGAATTTTCGTAAATAATTTTTGGAATTGATTTACTTAAAAGCAGCATTAATTTAATTTGTATTCAAAAATTAATTGAAAATTGCACTTGACGTTTTAAATGAATGACAATTTGGTTTGTAAACCTACAAAATAGTTTAAATTGTTATAGCAACAACGGGATAAAAATTAAGTATAATTTTTAAAGTGATCTTTAAAAAATTAGTTTGGGTTGCTGTAGTAACAGGATACAAATTAAAGTCTGTACTAGACTACAGTGAGCTTTATTTTAAGTTACTTTTGTAAAATTCGTTATGCAAATTATAATTGAAAATAAAAATTTAATTTATGATTCTCAAAATTTTGCTTATTTAATTGTGATTATTCCTGTAAATACAATACTAAAATGCATAATGCAAAAATCCAATTTACTTTGTTCACAAATCGTTACATCCAAACCAAAAAAAGCACACACACATGCAAGCCTCACTACTTCACCCCAAACAGAAACGAAACCAAAACAATCCCGGTAAAAAAAGTCAGATACACAAAGAACAACCAAAACAAAAGCATTTTTTCCATGATACACATACAAAAAAAGTGTCAAAACATTTTTGTAAAATTTTCTACTAAATACTCAAAACCCACATATGTTCCAAATATTTAAAGTTTTTAACTTAATTTTTAAATACTCCCAGTGTGACTCAAAATAAAACCATGACCCCAGTACCACCACTACTCCCTAACAACCCCCCACAAAACATCTGCAAAACCCTCCTAACCAGAGAACTAACCTACAACCCTTCTTCAACCCGCTACAACAAACAATCAAACTACTCAAACTTAATAAAAACAACCTACAAGAGAGTAACGACCAACCCCCGCAAAGTATTCAAAACTCTAAAGCAATCATCACTAGACTTGACTAACCCAGTGTACGACATCCAGTACAGCCCAGCCTGTTACGATGGTTACCGTGTCATAGGTGTAGGGGACGAGCATGGCTACTTGAGTGTGGTTAAAGTTGGGTACGAAGGGGTCAACAAGAACGTAGAGTATTGTGAGAAATCAAGTAGTAACGAGTCGTTTGATAAGAAAAAGTTTAGGGTTCAGTGCTCTCAAGAGGTTTGGAATAGAGGGGGTAAGTGTTATCGTTACCATAGCAACTCATACACTTGTTAACTAATTAATAAATAACTATTTTTTTTATTTACTTCACCATAGTAACTACCCTTTCCACAAACCACAACAACAACAACGACATAGAACTAACACCACCCCCACTTTCCCAAGACATCCAACCCGTAGTTTACACACTAGACTGGAACGAGTCAGGAGACAAGATCTTATCAGGCTATGGTGACGGTTCGTTAAGGGTTTGGGATGTTGGGAAACGGGCTACCGTGTTTAAGATTGATGCTTATCAGAAGAGTGTTAAGCGGGTTGTTTGGGGGAGTGAAGGTAACGTGTATTTTACTTGACTAAACAACATGCTTGAAATAAACTTGCAATTTAAAATATTTTATATCATTTTTGTCTTGTTTCTACAGCAACGATAATCTCATGCTCCCGAACAAACGAGATTAAAAGTCCACGACAACCGCATGAGAACCCCATGCGTGAATAAAATAGACGTCAACAGCCTCAACACTAAACTAACAGACATTGGAGTACTCCAAAACGGTTCGTACAACTACGTAGTCAGTACCTCTAGTAACAGCTCTGCCATTAGCCTCTGGGACTTGCGGTACACGTACAAACTTTACAAGCGGGTACGGCCTGTTGAGACTTGGGATGGGGGTAGTACTGGGTATGCGTGTGTTGCTGTGGATAAGGCTGAATTTGGTGAGAGTTTTTATGTGCTTGGGGTTAGTGACTCTGTTGTGAGTAGGGTGGGTGGGGGGAGTGTGGTTAGGAGGGGTTGGAGAGTTCCTGAGCAAGTTGACTATTTTAGTAAGTTGAGGGTTGATAGGGGGGTTGGGGTTTGTGGGGGGTGTGGGGTGAGTGCGTATGGGTTTTGGGTGGGGGGACGTGATTGTAGTAGTGATGATACTGAGGGTCTGAAGGATCCGTTCTTTGAGTTGAGGGATGGGAAGGTTCTGGGTTGTTTTAGTGACTGGCGGTGTGATTGGGAAAGGCGTGATAAAGATGGGGATAAGGAGAATTCTGAGTTGGAGGGGGGAGTGGTAGGTGGTATTCAGAACCGTTGTGCTTGTGCTGTTGGGGTTTGGGTTAGTAGGTCTGGGTTTGATTTTAGTGTTCAGGTGAGAGAATTACTTTATTATTCATACATCGAAATAGCAGGCCATTTTAGGAGGGGTATACCCCTCGGAAAATTCAAAAACGCCCCATGAAAAAAAGCCTCCGGGCCTTCGGCCCGGGGGGGTGGGTACCCTGTAATGTTAAAATTTTGGATTTTAGGGGGGGTATGCCCAACAGGCAAGGTGTGCTATTTCGATGTATGAATTATAATCAAGGAGTTTGTTTCCAGGGTGATATTTAAACGTAAATTTCTACAGTCCCGGTTAAAATCAATTTTAGATACTCTGGGGACTGAAATATCAAATATCACGTGGAATTATCACTCCTTGATTATTATGCAATTCGTGGCAAACATTATGACTAATTTACATGCATTTTTCTTCCCCCCTACAGATTGCAACTGGTGGAGATGATTCGTACGTTACCGTTTGGGACTGATGAGATTTTTTTTTGTTATAATAACCTATTTTTTTAAACGCACGTAATTTTGTTACTTTTTTAAATGATATTTAAACAAAACAACCCCGCGATTTTTTTTAACAAATTCATAACCACTCGATTTTATTTAAAAAAAACAATAATTTTTTTAAAAAACAATTATATGTACAATAAAATTCATACATGACTTTACTTAAACCTACACAAAATTTAATTCATTTCTTCTCCCATTTCAACAAACTCTTATGAGGCAAAGAAGAACTAGAACTACCCCCCATGACTTTCCCCCCAGGATGAAAATACTTACAGTTCTTATCCTTACAACCTAACCCGAACCTACACGGTGTAGGGTGGTAGAACTTACAGTCTAGATTGTGACACTTTGGGAAGAATTTGCAGATACTAGGACCAGTACTAGACCCACTCAATTTTAACCCCCCTTTGTTATTCTTAACCCCAATAACTTTCTTCTGCTGACTCCCCACATGCTTATACGCACAGTTCTCATTAGTACAAGGATTATACTTACAAACCGGGTGGTTGTACACGCAGGAGTTCTTGTACGTGCAGTTTGGCCAGTACTTACAAGTCACGGTATTGGAACTACTATGTTGTATTGGTGGAACTAAACTAAACACGTGTTCATCAAAACTTATACTACTCACAGTTTCCCTAACTTTATCAATCTTACTACTCAGGGATTCCTCTTCTAAAGCCTTCTTCTTACTAACTTGTTTCTTAACTATCCGCTCACGTAGATCTACGAGTTTCTTATTATCCACATCTTCATCTTCAGTCTTCGTTTTCTTACCAGTTAGTGAATCTTCCCCATCATCATCAATAACCTCTTCTACAACTTCATCATAAGAAGAAACAGACTTGCGGGTGTCTTCATCCTCATCATCGTCAACAACTTCTTCATCCCGTATAGGAGAACCCTCTTGTAGCACTATAACGTCTTCTTGCTCTTCTAACTCGGTGACCTTGTGTTTAGAATCGTTAGTGTGGGTTTCATTATCATTATCCTGGTTATTATTTATTTGCTTATCTTCCTCTTCCTCAGACTCATCATCATCTTCATCCTCACTCGTATCATCATCATTAACTCGTATCGAGATCCTTTGTATCCTATTACTACTATCGTGTTTTAACGCTAAGGATCCTGGTAGTCCTCCACCGGATGCTGTTGATGAGGATGGGGAGTGAGTTGTGGCGCGGAGTTGTTGGTGACCTGTGTGTGTAATAAATAAAATCATAGGATTAATTAAGAACATTGTGGTTAAGTATAAGAGAACCTGATTACGATATTGATATTCTATAAAAATTGTTGTCATGGTTACTACTAATTTTCCGTTGTAAACAAATATTTTTAAAAACTATGTATAAAATCCAAGGTTGTTCATAACAACTTAGTAAAATTTAAAAAGACGCATGAGAGTTCGCGCAGGTCTACACGTCGTGTAGTACACGATGTCGATATAAAATTATTAAATTAGTACAGAATCCTTTCATCGGTTCTGAGCTCACACACGCGCGTATTTAAAAACTATCTCATTCTAGTTGTCATGAAAAACCTTGGTTTTAAAATCGTGACTGAATTAACAAAAAAATATCGAATCAATTAAATTCACACAAAATTTTACTATGACGACAACCAACCCATTCTATAACATCTCAAGACATAACAGAAAAACAAATACATACATTTTTAACCAAAAATAATAATAAGAAACCACCACTCACCTCCAAACACATCATCCTCTCCATCATCCCCTTCTCCCTCCCCCTCATCATCCTCCTCCTCATCACACCCACCCCCATCAACCCTAACAACAATATTCTCAAACAAACCCTCCCGTTCCCCTAACCTATCAAGCACACTCCTCCCTCGACTACCATCCCGTGTCTGCTGATGATGATGATAATTAACCACACGTTTACCTAACCTTTCCAACACACTTTTACGTGGCTTACTAGCTTCATCCCCAACACGGTTATTATTAACAACACGTCGATTAAACTCTAAAAACTGTGGTGCGGGTGCTGCTGAACCTCCCGTTCTACTAACTTTATACTCAAGGTCAACGTCATCGTCGTAATTATTAGAACCACTGCGCACCCGGTCCTCATCATCATCTCTACTCCTCCTATTCTTACTACTAATCCCCGTCTCTTTCACCACCCCAGTCAACTTCATCTCAATTTTCTTATCAACCTCAATCCTACTAATTATCTTATCACCATGACTACTCAACGCGTCTTTATTAGCCTCAGACACTGCACGCAGTAGTAATTTAGATGGTTTAGGTGGTGAGGAT